>PVJH01002201.1:0-31126 GCA_004026705.1 Nesogale talazaci | reverse complement strand
AATAAAGAAGGGTTGTCTAGCCACTGACACCCATGGACCTGATTTTCAGGGTCTAGAGAAGAGAACAGGTTGACTGAAGTTCATGACCTAGCACAGGAGAACTAGGCTTGTTGAGAATATGTGACCAGTGCCCATGGTCTAAAAGCGAGGTGAGTACCCTAGTGAGCACCCCAATGAGGCAGACCACATCGAGTTGTCCAGAACCCAACCAGATGAGAAGACTTTTGAACCTGTCAAGTGGTGCATATTCCTGCTGACTTTATGGACTGCCTGTCCTGATTTGACTTTGCTTATGGAGGTGGACTCACAAGATTCCAACTGAAATCAAGATTCTTCATATCAAAGAATGTGATTTGTCTCCTCAAAGCACGGAGTTAGTATAAAGGGACAGTATAGAAATTGCATAGCCAAAATTGGGCGGATAAAGGCATGAAGTGGCTAGCTTACAAACTTTCATAGATACTGGGATATACTCATAAAATTACAGAATTAGGGTATTAGTAATACTTAACTGCAGCTGTTAGGCATAGAATATTGTGTGTCCACCTATAGAATATCATGCTTATATGAGGCTTTGGCACATATTCAATTGTGTAATACTTTAGTTTTATCCTGTTAGGTCCAGATATTTTGTTTTGTTAAAAAACTATGTATGGGCCTGAACCCTGGTGGCGTAGTGGTTGTGCGCGGGACTGTGGCCCACTGAGATGGAGGTTCAATTCCAGCAGTGGTGCCACAGGAGCAAAGGCTGGGCCTCCTACTCCCACCACCAGAGGGCAGAGATGCCCAAACCCAGAAAAAAAATGTATGGCTAAAGAGTTATATAAAAGCGTCAAGTTGACAAGGGACAGTCTGTGGTTGTTACATAATCTGATGTCAACTTGTGAAGGGATAGAGTTTAGCCTGTCAATCAGATTTCTGCTTGATGACATCATTTGGAGGTGATAAAGAGATAAAAGGCTCGGGCTGAGCCCCGGGGGCGTAAGTGGTTGAGTGCGGAACTGCAGCCCGCGGGCTTGGTAGTTCAAATCCAGCGGCCGCTCTCAGGAGCGGCACTGGGTAGTGCCCACGACCAGCAGAGGCAGTGATGCCCACACACACACACAAAAAAAGAGAGATAAATAGCTCACTGGAGACGGGATACACACACTCTCTGATCAGTGTTCCTGATGACAAGACACATGGAGCTACACTAGAGCCCTGGAGCTGGAGAAGCCACGTGGAGACCCACGCCAATGCTAAAATGCTTCCACTGCCACTGGGTCCACAAGACTTTCCACCACCACCCACCCCCCGGCCTGTAATCGTCCTGCAACCAGCGTCACTGTATGTGCTGCGTATTTTGAAGAAGAATTTATAAACTGGTAATGGACATATGTGCTAACATCGGATTTATGGACATAACCTAGACTGGGTGGGGGTATTTTCTTAATGTAAAATTGCTCTTTTGGGCTGAGCCCCAGTGCCGTAAGTGATTGAGTGCGAGACTGCGGCCCACAGGCTTGGCAGTTCAAATCCAGCAGCAGCTATCAGGAGCAAGGCTGGGTAGCTCCCACGACCACAAAGGGCAGTGATGCCCCCCAAAAAATGCTCTTTGATCAATTAAGAGTAATGTAACAGAGAGAAACTACTGAAACCCAAATGAAGGCTGAGCATGATAGTGGAAGAAGAGAAAAGTAAAGAAATAGAGGAAAGAATTAGAGGGTAAAGGGCATTTATAGAGGTCTAAATACAGGCATATACATAGGTAAATTAATTTATATATGATGATGGGGAAATAGATCTACGTGCATATACTTTTTTTTTTTAAGGCATCACTGCCTTCAGGTGGTGGGAGTAGGAGGCCCAGCCTTTGCTCCTGGGAGCCGGAATTGAACCTCCATCCCAGTGGGCCGCAGTTCCGCACACAACCACTACGCCACCGGGGTTCAGCCCTATGTGCATATACTTATATGGTTAGTATTAAGACAGCAAATGGGCAGTGGACCTCCACTCAAGTACTTCCTCAGTGCAAGAACACTTTGTTCTATTAAATTTGCATTCCATGATGCTCACCATCCCAACACGATCACTGAAGACAAATGCATGCATGAGCAAATGTGGTGAAGAAAGATGATGGTGCCTGGCTATCAAGATGTAGCAACTGGGATCTTAAAGGCTTGAAAGTAATCAAGTGGCCATCTAACTCAGAAGAAACAAAGCCCACATGGAAGAATCACACCAGCCTGTGTGACCAAGAGGTGTAGAAGGGATTAGCTATCAGGCATCAAAGAACTAAAAACCATATCCTTATAAATGAGGGGGAGTAGAGATTGGGGACAAAAGTCCATTGGTAGGTGAAGCAACAACCCCTAACAGAGGGGTACCAGGGAGGAGACGAGCCAGTCAAGGTACAGGTAGCAACAATGAAATATTCAACTTCCCTCTAGTTCTTAAATGCTTCCTCCCACCCACTATCATGATCCCAATTCTTCCTTATAAATCTGGCTAGACCAGGGGAGGTACACTGGTACAGAGAGGAGCCAGAAACGTAAGGAATCCAGCCGCCTCTCTCTGGGGATAGACCCTGAATAGGACTTTGTCTCTCTCGACCTGAGCAGGTCTTTCTTCTTTTTCCTTGTTTTTCTATATTCTTTTCTCTTTAATAAACTTGCTCTTTAGTTCAAAAAAAAAAAAAAGGAAACATGGGGAATTCAGGGCAGTGGTGAGAGTGATGATACCGGAAGGGTGGAGGGAAGGTGGAGTAGAAAGGGGGAACCAATTGTAGGGATCTACATATAATCTGCTCTTTGGGGAAATGGAAAACAGGAAAGTGGGTGAAGACAATGGACAATATGACAAAAGAATGATAATTTGTAAATTATTAATGGTTTATGAGGCGGAGTGGTATGGGAGGGAAAATATAAGGAAATATAAGGAGCTGATACCAAGGGTTTAAGTTGAAGGACAATGTTTCAAGAATCATGATGGCAACAAATGTATAAATGTGGCTTGCACACAATGGATGTGTATATTGATTGTGATTAGAGTTGTATGAGCACCCCCCAAAATTATTTTTTTTTAAACTGCTCTTTGACATAAAGTTCTCTCTTACATACCTATCAGTGTCTTTGGATTTTTTCCTCTAATCTACCTGGGCTGATACAACAGTCAAATACTTAGAAGTAAATGGCGGCGGCTCTCAGGAGCAGCACTGGGTATCTCCCACGATCACCAAACAGCAGTGATGACCCCCCCCCAAAAAAAAGAAGTAAAGGAAGGAGTCTTGAAGGTACAGGCGCTCTTATTTATGTGTTTAACGAGAAAGAACATAGGTGACATCAGTGTTTGTCTACTAAGCATCCATTCTCCCTTTCAACTTCTTACCCAGATTTTTTTTTTGGGGGGGGGGGGGTAGTTGTGAGCACTACCCAGCGCTGCTTCTGAGAGCCGCCACTGGATTTGAACCGCCAAGCCTGCAAGCCACAGTCCCACACTCAACCATTTATGCCACCGGGGCTCAGACCCCCAGATTTTTATTTGGTTGTCTACTCCTTCTCATACAACACCAGTACTTCAAAGAAAATTAGCCTCAATCTTAAATTTTACAGTTGGCCCTGCCTGATTTACCAATCCATGGCTACAATCATTGGTTTGGCAGTTCAATCAGAATCCTAGTTTGGAATGTTAGGACCCACAGGCTCCCGCTTACTCCCCAAGAGATGTGAAAAAGTTACATTTGGTCCCAATTGCCAGTGGCAGCTATTCTACAATCTTGAGGATAATAGTAACATTTATGAGAAAACAGAACAAAAAGCAATGGGGTTTGAAAACAATTGTGTTACAAGTACAACCCACAGTATGTCTTCCCCTACCTCTGACTTCCAAATGCTCATTTGTCATTTTTACTGTGTTTAAATGAGCTACAGTTTTCCATTACTAATACTATAAAGTGAAAATTGATAGTAGGGGGAGGAAGTGCTCATTAACAACCATGTTTCTATAATGGATTACTTTGTCCCTTAAATTTATGACAGCAGATATGAAGGAGGAATTACTTCTAGATATACACATCAGAATAAAAACATGCTGAATTACATGGCCCATGTGATGTCTTTAGTTCTTTTTTTTAATCTGACTTTTAAGATGTTATTTTTTTAGAATCTAGGTTTTCGGTCTTTCCTGAAACACCAGAAGGTGAGGCACCACTGAGCCCAGTTAACTGTTAGGACAACAATCTGTTTGAACAGAATAGCGGCTGGCTAAGTCTACAAGAACAACCTCTGCCCACAGTCAATACAAACTGAGCGGCCTTTGTGCTACCAGCTCTTGTCCTGCAGGTACGAGTTCACACCATTAACACTTCCTAGGGCATATGTCAAATATCATGCAATTAGTAATGAAAAATTATATTTGCTATTTTAAGCTTTAACATTCTCATTAAAATCACGATTGCATTTTTAAAAATCATAAAATCATGTATTTCGTGGGAAACACGTGTATTTCATGGGAAACACTGTCTGAACTAAACAGCACAGAAGATCTTTAAATATCTGGGATAGAAGCCTTAAATGCAGCAGGAAGTTCCTGAAACCATGCCAATACATTAATTATTCTTGGTACAAGAGTTTGACAAATTACTGGAGCACACAGAAGGAAAAAAAAAAAAAAAGGTCTTAAATTACAGCAGGAAATGTGTATGCTACAGTTGACCAGGAGTTTGACGTGCTTGAATACACAGCTGGATTATTAGTCAAAATCTATCTACAAAAGCAGATTCGCAAAAGAAATTGTCGGAGGAAAGGTACATTCCAAAGGGAGGCAGAACACAGTTAAGTAAGGCTTGTTGTTGCTGTTGTAGTTGTTGTTGTTGTCAAGGTGCCAGTAAGTCAATTCTGACTCACAGGGACGCCAGTAGAGCTGCACCATGTGTTTCTCTTGGCCGTAATCTTCACAGAAGCAGAGAACCAAGTCTTCCTCCCGCAGAGCTGCTAAGTAGATTTGAACCACCACCGTTTCTGTGGTTAGCAGCCAGACTTAACAACTGAGCCCCCAGGACTCCTGAAGGTGAAGCTGCTACAGTAGTAAATATGAAAGCAGTAATTCGTAAAGAAATACTGCTTGAGTCACAAAGCTCTACTAACCAACTAGTTGGAGCAACTTAGGACAAAGAGATACAGTTTTATTTTAATAGTACAGTCTACTGTTGAAAGTAACTAATGCAGATTCAGTAAAACACGTAATTTAACAACATTCCTGAAGGAAAAAAGTTACAGTAAATATAAATGTAGCTACATTTACTGATAATATTTAGTAGAGGCAGGGCAATGTCACATTCAGTGACATTAGCAATAGCCTGGTCCATTTAAATGGACCGGTCAAGGGGGCATGTACTGCTAGAATACTTCATTATTTACAAATGGTACATGCTCTTCTTCTATCCTATCTTTCACAACTTTAGAAGTTTTAAAGAAATGCAGTGACTGTAATAAAAAGTTAATAATCAACTTTTTGCAACTTCTTTGAGTGAAAAAAGAAAACTAAATTACTTGAAAAACTGCTTTGTTCTTCTAAAGTCTTTATTAAGAAAAATGTGGAAAGATAAATAAGAAAACCTAAAATCTACTATTGGGAGATTTCACAGTAACATTTCACAGAACCTATTATCTTTGGGCCCTCACACTTGAAAAAACCGTACCTAAGCTACGATGAACACCTGCTAAGGGAAGTAATGACCTCTGCAAATTCACGCAGCACAGGTGCTCCTGAAAAGGCTGCCATTCAGAGAAACACCAAATTGTGGGCAATCTATTTGCTGTTCCAGTGCCTTGACTTCCCTGGCTATAAAATGGGATCTACAGCTACACACACACACACAGAGTTCAAAAGCAATGCCAACAGTTACTGTGCTCAGCTGCTGTCCGGTTGGTGGTTCAAACAAACCAGAAAGGTTTTGAAAGCCTGACAATCAATTTCTGAAAGATGACAGCCTTCAAAAATCCCATGGTTTTTCAACCATGAGTTGAAAATCATGCAGAGTATGTTGTTGACTGCTCGGCAGTTTAAAAACTCATTATTTATAATTAGTTAATGTAATTTCCTTCTTTGAGTAAAATTAAGATTCTGGTTGAGCACGATTAATGAGACAATACTCAGGTGCAGCAGTACTAAAAAACATTTCGGCTTCCATGATTTTCTGAAGACTGACCAAGACCTCAGATATTCCCAAAAGACATTACAAGTGTGATCAGAGAGGAAGTCACAGAAGTGAAATGCCTGCCTGCCATCTGATCTCTGCAACTTTCCCTGCACTCCATGAGAAAAGGAGGCCAGTGGGTGACATTCATAACCTTGCAAAGCAGTGGCTGTGAAGGACCTAAGAAACGCCCTTAAAAATCTCTACAAGGCTTAGAGTTCTAGAAAACATATAAGCAGACTATTACTATAGGACTTGATTTTTCCTTAAACATAAAAATGTGCTGAGTCCCGGTGGCGTAGTGGTTGTGCACGGGACTGCGGCCCACTGGGATGGAGGTTCTATTCCAGCTCCATGGAGCAAAGGCTGGGCCTCCTACTCCCACCACCTGAGGGCAGTGATGCCCAAAAACAAACAAAAACAAAAAAACAAACATAAAAATGTAAATGACTCATCTTTGGACATTCACCCTCCCACCAATAGGGGAGGAGAGGGAGGCAACCCCCCACCCCCACCCCAGTATATTCTAAAGCACAAACCAAACCAGAGGTTATTGAGTTCATTCGAACTCCTGGCCAGAGTATGTGAGAGTAGACTGTGTTCCATAGGGTTTGAATGGCTGATCTTTCAGAAGTAAATCACCAAGGCACCTTTGGGTGGACTCGAAACCTTAACCTTTTGGTCAGCAGCTAAACTCTTAATCATAGAGAAGAGTTCACATCCTCATTCTGTCAAAGAAATGATGCGTCTTCAAACAAATAATTAATCAACCATGGACTATCACTATCACAGATTGCTCTTTATCATCCAAGGTACATAAGGTTTACAAACAAGAAAACAAAAATATGAAAAAGTTTTTTCAAGTTCCTCTAGTTTTAGATAAAGGAATTTATCAACTTTCGCTTGAGAATCAAAAACTTTCAAACCGCCACACACAAGTTCCCCAAATGGTAAAAGTTGCTGAAGCAGAGAGGTGGGTAGGATTCATTATACTACTGTATATTTTTGGACTTGCACATTTCTATAACATAAAGTTAAAAGGATGTATGTCTGTGTCTGTAGGTGTCTATAGATTAAACTTTCAGCACAACAAATTGGTGGAGAAGTGCCCAATTGTTCCCAAGTTCTCGTAGTCCAGAGATAAGTGAATTACACTTTACTTTCTCATTCTAAATAGAAGGTGACTGACTTAAAAAGTCTCATGAAAGAAATAATTAACTGCCCTGAAATAAAATAAGCTTAACCTTGAAAACATCAGATTGGTGGACAATAGATGTTGCAACAAAAAAATCTAAAAGTCCTTCATTAGAAATGATCATCATTTGAAGCAGTAATACAGCAATATAGGGAATAAATGAAGTTAATATCGACTTATTTAAAGTAACATTCAAGGCTCACAGTACTATATGCTCTAGAAGGGGCATGAATTTACAAAAGGAATAGAGTACTGCATCTTGTCTTCCACAATCTTTGTTTATACTGCCACTCGACTTCCACAAGATTACTTTAAAAGTAACTACACACTCATTCCCAAGACCTCTATCATGTCTAAGAGTAAAGCTATTTAAAATTTAAAACAAATACTAACTTGGCGACAAATTAATCTCCACTCATCAGGAAGAACAAGAGTTTTGTTTTTAAACTTATCCTAGCAAAGGCACTTTACTATAATGACGGCAGACCCAAGAGAGCAGTAATGTACAGTACTTTTCAAATCCAAAAATAAATTGCTCCCCCAAAAATGAAGAAAATGCAGACAAATATAAATCCTAAGTGGGGAAGGGGTCTTTTTACAATAACTTGAATTTTCCAGTGGAACAACCCAAAAAACTTCCATAGCAACGACTACTTCCTTAACACAAAAGTGATCGGTAGCCACTTATACAGAAACCTGGAAAATCTAAATTTGCGAAATGTCCTTTAAAGTGAAGAGTACAGGAAGTTTCTTCATTTAGGCTGACAGAATTTCGTGTTTCTATGCATGGAAACGCACATGCACGGTTTTAGCTTTAACTTCTGGTTCCCCCACCCAGAGCAGAATGGATGCTTCAAAAATCTCTCTCTACTTACCAGATTAAAGACAGTCTCGACAATATCCCTATTGGACACTTCTCCAACTTCTACCAATCCCGTCAGCACGGCAAATTTCATTCTAATGCCTCTGATGGGGATCCCTGGCTTCAGGGGCAAGGCACCCCCTTCCCTAGGGGTTTCTTCTCCTTTTCCTCCACCTCCCCCGTCATCACCTGTTGGTGGCGGGGAGGGGACGTGATTATCTTCACTTGCCATTGTCGGTGCCCAGGAAAAGGCAGCTCGGAGTCACCGCGGGGCAGCAGTCGTAATAAGGAGTGATCGGACAAGACACGCAAAACCAGAAGGGCTCAGTCTTCCAACTTGAGAAGCCCCCAAAGCAGTAGATGTGCAAAGTCCTCGGCGTCGCCCTCCTCCTCTAGGAGAGTATTTGTCCAATCTCGCTCCCCGAGGCTGACAACAACGCCAAACCCTATTGGAAGATTAGACAGATATTAAAAAGGCCAGGTTTTGTTTGGGGACCTGGGGGGCGGACAGTTGTAGTCGGCCGGAGAAGTTACGAGAGGGACCCCACGACCAGCCGCCCGCTTCGGCCGGGCGCCGGGAGCAGGGTTCGGGGTGAAGGCGGGTCCAAGAGGCCCCAGAACAGGTTCACTCCTCCCCCACGCTCTCGCAGGTTCTGGGCACAGGGCGCCCTCTCGTCACAGGTGCACGGAAAGAGAGACTGGGGGGAATGCGGAAGGGGGGGTCGAAATGGAGGAGGGAGCCCCCAAGCTACCAAATAGGTAGAAAGTTCCTCCTCACCCAGATACTCCGGACTCGTCCTCACCCCCCGCCGGGGAACAGCGAGACGGAGGTGGCGGCGGGATCCAGGGCAGGAAAAGGCGGGGGAAGGGGGCGGAGATTGCTCCCCACGCTCGGCCCAGGGGGCGGAGTGGAGCGCCGCTCTCCGACACCTGAGGTTCCACCCGGAGAGGAGGGGAGGTGTGTGTGTGGCGGGAGGAGGGGAGGCCAGGCCAGGCCGCCGGTGGGGCGGGGTGCCGGGCCGCGACGGCGGGAAGAGGCGGGAGGACCGAGAGGTCGGTGCACCTGGTCGCAGCCTCCAAGTTTCCCTAGTGTGCTGCCCGGGAGTCCGCGGCTGCACAGAACTCCTTGGCTTCCTGGCCC
Source organism: Nesogale talazaci (assembly GCA_004026705.1). NCBI lineage: Eukaryota > Metazoa > Chordata > Mammalia > Afrosoricida > Tenrecidae > Nesogale > Nesogale talazaci. The sequence continues at coordinate 21,753 of PVJH01002201.1, read as the reverse complement.
GCCCCACCCTGGCGCTCAGCCTTTGCAGACGCTGCCGCCGCCGCCGCTGCTGCCGGCACTACGGACGCGGCGACCGAGGCTGCCGCGAGTCCAAAGGATGCTACTGCCGCGCCTCGCCTCGCCCCGCCGCGCCTCGCGCGGCCGTCCCTGTGCCCACTGAAGCCGCTCCCGGCCGCCATGACAGCGCCGAGGGCTGCCGGGCGCGGCGTGCGCGTGCGCGAGCGCGAGCGCGCGGGCGGGCGCCCAGCGGAGGCGAGCGCGCGGCGGGGCGGGCACGCGCGGGCGGCCGGGGGGTCCCCAGGGGGAGCTTGCAAGTTGGGCGCTGGCGGGTTGTGGCGGAAAGCCGCGCACGCGGGTGGGCGCCTGGCCGGCCACGAGAGACCTTTCCGGGCAGGGACCGCCCCTTTCGCTCTCCTCTTCCCCTGCAGCCTGGGAAGGTGCTTTGGCAAGTACCAAGGAGAACCATTCGGACTCGTAAGTTACCGTCAGGGCTGCTGGCGGGGAGCTTGCCCGCCTCTGGTTGCCAAGGTGTCTTCTTGGCCTGGGCGCACCCCGGGGGACCGCCGCGAGCCCGAGGACTGGCGGCGCGGGAGCCAGCGAGGCTGCTGTCCCTGGCGAAGCGGAGCCCAGCGCCCCCACCCCGGCGGCTCGCAGCTGCCGCCCGCCGCGCTCGGCGGAGACGTGCAGAGAGATTTCCACTGGGATGCCCGGCAGCTGCCACCATTCTCCGGAGGGGAGGAGAAGGGAGACAGACCCCGGCCTTGCAGCTGCCTCCCCACCAAACCTCTCCCCCTTTCTAAGGACCGCCGGATTCCTAAGACAGCTGCTCCAAACAGCGTGGGGGCAAGGTTAAAAAAGCCCGGAGGGTTTTCTTTTTCCCTTTCCCTCTCGTGGTTTTCCAAAGTTAGGTTTGCCTCTTTCTCAAATTACGGTAGGGTTTATACCGTGGAGATGTCATACTTTTCGGAAGCCTTAATAACCTCCATCCCCACTATTAACCATGCTTCCTTGTGCGTTGATAAAAAATAAATTATCCTTAGGTCAATAAGGCCTTAAAAGCCATATTTTCAAAGACTCCTTGCTCCCTAAAGTGAAAGTGAAACAAAAAACGTGAGATTAAGTAGAAGTTAGGAAGTACTGTGAAGGGGTCAAGGGAAAAAAGATCATGGTTTGAGAGACAAAATAGTTTCCTGGAATGCCCGGGTTTGGATTTCTAATTGTTAACTGACTAAATCCGAAATGAGAGGAAGAGGCGCTTGCCTGCAGGAGAAAAGATGGCGTCTACTTTATCTTTCACACCTTTGTATTTTCAGAAAGAGGCATTAAACAGTGGAAGGCTAACCTTAAATGTATTCTTAAATCTTAAATCACCTCAGGGGCTGAGGAAGGTGAATGTGCCCTCACCTGGTGGTGCTCAGCACCGACCTTGTAGTTAGCAGCCCAACACTAGCCAACTGGTCTCCTCGCCCCACGATCTACTCCACACAGGTAGGTAGAAATCAAAGATGCGCAAGGTCTGGACTCCCTCAAGACCATTTAGCACCACAGGCCTCACAAAGAGGGAGCCCCGTCCTTCCCCTTAGGGGTGAACTAATTAGATCAGGGGTATTCAATACAGCAATCTCAATCTAGTACCCAATTGCAAATGTAGAATGGGTAGAAAGTGGGGCATTAAAAAAATAGATGTAAGCCTATCATCAATCCCATCACTTAATTGATGTACAGCGTAGCCAATCAGATGCAGTCTTAGATGACAAACACCATGTACTAACAACTGCATTAAAGGCAGCAAAACCGACAGGCCAAGGTATCGCCAATTTTCAGACCTTGTTTTTTTTTTTTTCCCTTAAACATAAGAAAGAGTATTAAAATGAGTGGGGGAGCTGGACTGAGTAGAAGGCAAAAACGTATCACTTTGATACGAAATGGGAGATTTGGATATTACCAGTGACATTCAGCTGAAGTCCAGAGCACATGAACAGTTCTGGAACTTACAAAGGGCAAGTACCCAAACATGAGAAAATGCGCTACCTCCTTGATTGCATTGAGCTCTACTTATTTATGTGAGTCAACCTTTTCCCACATAAAGATCATTAAGCCCAAGTACCGTTCCACCACGACTGATGATCATTTCGAAGTGTGCTTGAGGCTGGCTGTTGGGACTATGCATCCCTGGCTCATTCCATTCAGTGCAAGTCATCAGTCATCTCAGGTAATAACCAAAAATGTACATAGTTAATTGTGCTGCATTCTTGCATAATATAGACTCATGCGGTTACGCGAGGTACATAAACATACATTGTACATAGAATTCTCAATGCATTCGTAAATAATAGATACAAATAAATGTTTTGCATTTTTGTAGTTGGTGGATCCATTTTATAAGTAACTCGCATGCTGAAAAAGTGTGAGAACCCCTGAATTAGTTAGATGTTTGACCGATATGCCCTAGGAATAATGTTACTAAATGTCCAAATGGCTCTTGGTAGAAAAAAGGTTCCCCACCTCTGATGGAAATTATCTAGGGCTACTATTTGTGAGGAGGCACAGTGGGTTAGGTTACTCATTGTGCGGCAAACCAGAGTCCGCAGTTGCAACTTCTTAGCGCACTCCAGGAGAGAGAGCTGAGGCTTTCTTCAATAAGGATGTTAAAGCGTCAGAAACACAAGAGTAGATATCCCCTGTCCTGTAGCTTCACTGAGTCAAAATGTACGGGAAGCCTTGGGCTTGGGAATGTTTGTGTAAAGGAGCCCTGGGAGCCCAGTAAATTAAGCCTTAGACTCCTAACCAAAAGAGGTGAGTTTTGAGGCTGCTCTGCTGGAGTAAATAGGGCCAGTGTGTTGCTATACATACTAAATATTCTGAAACCTTATGGAGTTCTACTCTGGCCTACAAGATCCCTATGAGGCAGAATGAACTCACAGCAGTTGGTTTGGTTTGGAATATTTGACATGGATGTGTGATCTCTGTTAGCATTGTGCTTTTACTACTGGTGAATAAAGTGAATGTAAAATAATCCCCCAATATTTTCAAAAAAGTTGTCAGAGTCTACCTTCTAGTTTACTTTTGCCCCTTGGCAAAATGCTTGTAACTAACAAAAGTTGTGGGCTCACTAAGAAAAAATAAGGTAGAATGTGAACCTGTTCACTAACCAAATAATACTTGTGTTAGTCCGGGTAGACTAGAGAAACAAATTCATAGACATGCATATGGATATAAGGAAAAGGTTTATATACAAGAGGAATGGGACATTGAGAAAGCAGCCCAGTCCAGTTTAAAGTCATAAGTCCGATGTTAACCCATATGCCCGATATCTGTCTATAAGTCTCCTTCCGACTCACAAAGTCACAGGCCAGTGGGTACAGAGTCTTGAGGCCGGCAGGGGTCTCCCCATGGCTCCTTCCAGGCTTCAGGGTCCATCAACAGCATCCAGTTGTGGTAGAAGCAACTCAGGGCTGGCAGGGCTCTCCACATAGTTTCTACAGCTTCAGAAGTCTGGTTCCATCAGGATAAGGCCGTGTGGCTTCTCTGGCTCATCCAGCTCCTCGGACACTGCCATCTTGTCCATAGTTTGTTGTCTGTGAGACTAACTCCCAACAAATGGGGAGATATCTTCTCATCTCCACGAGGGAAATATGAGATTTCCCAGAAGCCTCAGGAGAAAGCCATGTCCACATAGAGGCCTCTCAATTGGCTACTCAATGGCTATCTCCAGATTAACAGGCCAGACTCCACCCCTACATCTCAATCATGAAATTAACATAAGCAATGACTGCCACAATACTCAAAATGCAATAGCTGTGGAGAACTCTTGAGGTGCAAAGAAAAGAACTGGAGTTTTTGCAGGGTGAATTACTGCCCAGCAGATCTTAAACTCTTTGAAGACACAATATTGTATTTTGCACATTGTAGGTACTCAATACATTTGATTTGGAATGAATTTAAGCTAAATTTGCTTTTGCAAATTTTATTTTGATCTAAAACCTCTTGTCTGTATCTACACCACTACTATCAGTTTGATGACGGGAAAACTGTACACTACTCAATATGGAAAGCAGCTTCACCAACTGTGTCCCTATGAAAGTTTTCTAGTCAAAGTGCTTTATACGTGGGCTTCTAAAAGTCATGGGAACATAGAATTAAAAGATGAGCTTTTTCTATGAGCTTTTCGAAGCCCCTTTGTATCCAATGTCAGTCATCAGATGAATTTACAAGACTATCACTTGTATCACACACTTCTACAGACAAAAGGAGTGGGGGGAAGTGCTACCTCTAGAAGCAGCCTCAAGTTTCCTAGCACCCTATCATGTGTATCTTCACCTTTCTCTGATGTCAGCATCTTATCAGAATTTAATTAAGAACCAAGGGTTTTCATAATTGTTTGTCTTCAGAATGTATTGAAATCATAGCAGAGATGAAAAAAACAATAGTACATGCAGGACAGGAGACCTTGTGCATGACTCAAGAGGAATTCAAGTAAAGAGAATGTAATTTCATGAAGATTCAAGATTTTGGGCTGAGCCCCGGTGGCGTAGTGGTTGTGCGCGGGACTGTGGGCTACTGGGACGGAGGTTCAATTCCAGCAGTGGGGCTGGACCTCCTACTCCCACCACCAGAGAGCAGTGATGCCCCAAAAAAAGAAAAAAAAGATTCAAGATTTTATTGACCTGCAAACCCTTACCTAGCTAGAAAGGGAAATAATTTGACATCAAAGATGACATGAAATTTTTTTTCCAGAAAAAATATCCAATCCATCCATTGTAACTTCTTGGTATTTTGCACAGATACAGGATAAGTGATGACTCTGAGTCTTAGAGGAACGACACCACCTACACTATTTACTATTCAGTTGTGCATGTGTACCCCTGAATTTTGAGTCCTCCTCTAACTGTTACTCAACACCGCTTAAAATATCTAGTCTGGAAATTCGTGGTTCTGGCTTGCAGCTGGCAAACATTGTGTATAAGTGTTATGACAGCAGCAGCAGCAGCATCTGACCTCCTCTAACATCACAAGAGGGAAGAAGAACCATTATTAGGATCAACCACCCAAGGCAGATTTCTGTGAGGAGGAGGTCAGACGTATTTCCTTTCCCCAATTTGAACACCAACTGTTCCTCGGTGCACTGTACTCTGCTGCTTTTGAACCTCCATTGCAGTAGCTACACAGAACTCACAGACAATGCTGGGATTTGGAGAATAACAGGATCAGAAACGACTCAGAATAGAGCTCTGTGAGGAGAGCTATCTGTACCTGCAGACAGACTTCTCTTTGCCCTTCGGTCTCTATGATTCCAGTTGAGTGTCTGTGAGTAGCCTGCTCAGATAGATGCTACAAAGCTCTTTAGTCCCCTATGAAGTGTCCAAAGACACCCCACTCGTTCAGGGAGCCTTCTACCCAAAGGAGCTCAGCTTTCTCTGAGTCCGCCACCCATCTGGTACCAGTGGGCTGGTTTTGCTTCCTGTGCTGCACTGTTCTCTGCCAATGCTGCTCACTGGGTCTATGGTGACAGCTCTCTGTCTCCTCTAAGAGGTTATCAGCATGGAGATACTGAGTCCAAAGGACACTCTCCACATCCAGCTCTTCTTTCTTGAAGGCCTGTGAATCATAAATGGCTCATTTTAATCCTAGCGGGATGGTAAACTGTTCCACACACTTTATTTACATGACCTCACCCCTTCCCTGCTTGTTTTTATCTCCTGGTATCTCTTGTAAGATAAAAAGTGTGTAAGGGGAGCTGAGCCCCAGTGTTATAATGGTTGTGTGCAGAACTGCAACAGCTCTCCAGGAGCAAGGCTGGGCCTCCTACTCCCACCAGAGGGTAGTGATGCCCCCCTGAAAAAACAAAACAAAAAAAAGTGTGTAAGGGTTCATGGGGGAGGTGGGAGGAAGGAAGGGAAATATGGGGGAGCTGGTTCTGGGGGCCTAAGTGGAGGGAGGATGTTTTGAGAGTGATGATGGCAACAAGTGTGCAAATTAGGCCTGCATATAATTGATGTACGTATGGGTCATGAGGGGATGTGTATGAGCACCCAATAAAATGATTCATTAAAAAAGGGGGGGGGGAATAGGAGCTCATTCAAGTGGAAAATGTTTGGAAATGAATGTGGCCACATGTGTGCAAATGTGCTTGATACAGATGATGTATGGAATGTTATAATAGCTGTAAGATCCCCCAATAAAATTATTTTTTAAAAAAGATAAAACGTGTGACTTAAGTCAGGGCTTGACTTTGAGAAAGTCAAGAAGGATGGTGACCTGAGTCACACCTTCTACTAAGGTGGTGATTCAAGACATATCCCACCTTAATGTTAACTTTTCAAACAAATGGGGCCATAATTACAGACTACCATTTACAACACATCACAAAATAGAGGACAATTATTTCAAACCACAAAATGGAGAATCACCACACAAAAGTAAGAATCAAGATGATGCATGTTCCTATTTGGGGGATCATAAATTCAAACCACAAAGTCCCACTCTTAATCTTACCCACTGTGGCAGTGACTTAATCTGTTGTCATTTGAGGATTAAGAGTGAGATAGCCAATGAGACCTCCCTGTGGACATGACCTTCTCCTGAGGATTCTGGGGAATGTGGCTATTACTTCTTAGAGGTAGGAGACACTATCTCTCAAAGTTAACTCCCTTGGAGACACTCAACTGACAAAGCTGGCTCCTGTGAGACATCCCTGAGGAGAAGACACATGGACTTTCTCTGATGCAGGAAGAAACCTGGACCTAGAGAAGCCATGTTGAGACTCCTGCCAGCGCTGAGATGCACCACTGAATCCAAAGACTTTGTACCCACTGGCTTGTGGTCATTCTGCATTTGGCATCATTGCATGTGTTTCATGAGTCTGAAGAGGCTTTTATAGATTGGTATCGGACAAATGGGTTAATATCAGACTTATGACCTTGGGTTGGACTGAGTTGGGATGTCTTCTTAATGGACAATTACCCTTTATATGAAACACTCATATACATATGCAGGTTTATGAATTTGTTTCTCTAGTGTCCACAGATTAACACACCCATCAATGTGTGGAAGTTGCAAAGATTACAGCTAGAAAAGTCATATTAAGTAATTTAATTTTTTCCAACAATTTCATTGTCATATAATGCACATATACAACTCAATAACATCAAGAATAATTGTACAATCATCACCACAATCAACTTTAGAACTTTTTTCTTTTTTCCTAACAATAGCATTTCATCCATCAATTCAATAATTCAATCATATCAAGAAGACTTGTACAATTATCACAGCATTCCATTATAGTCCAGTGGACTAATGAATAAAGTGACCAGATTTTAAGCAGGACACCATATATCTGGGAGGGGAGGGGCGGTTCTTGACTTAAAAATTGGTCTTTATGGAGCAACAAAAATTTTCATAGAATGCAAAAATAGTATTGTAATATATTTTAATTTTAAAATGCCATGGGACGTTGTTAAATTGTTAAAAAGTGGGACATCGTCACTTACTAATGAACCACCACCCTGAGACCAGCAAAACTATATGACACCAGGCTATTACCACCAATTGCTCTAAAAAAAGATCACATTAGAAAGTCTTGGATAGAGGGGGAGAAAATGTGAGACAGAACTTTTATTCATAGAAGAAGCCAGGCTTACTGGTCAGAGACTGTGGGAACCCCAGGACCATGGTCCTTAGTCACTCTTCATGTCTGGAACTAAACTCACCCCCAGTCATTTAATATTCACACAACAACAACTCACTGCCATCAAATCAACACTGACTCAGAGTGACCTTATAGGACAAGGTATAGAAAAGCCCCCATGAGTTTCTGAGGTTGTAACCCTTTACGAGAGTAGAAAACTTCCACTTTCTCCTGAAGCTCAACGTGTAACCACTATGACACCAGGGTTCCTTTAAGATCAAAAGGTTTAAAAAAAAGAAAAAGGTCAAAAGGGTAGCACATATTCAAGGGCAAAGTTCAGAGGGTCATTAAAGAAGGAGCAAGGACAAAACAGGAAACACAGAGGAGTGGGACAAGTGTTGTTACATCAGGAGTATTGTGACACATGACTGGAAATAAACTGTTGAATGTACAAATGGTGACCTGTTCTGTCAACCTTCACCTAGTGCCCAATACATTTTTTAGAAAGTAAGTGATTTAACAGTACCCAACAACTACTACTTTGAAAACCTTATGATAGACCAAATAGGATTAAGAAATATTTAAAGGACGATGAAAATTCACTCGATTTAAGTCATTCTCCGAATGCACTTATTAAGCATTCCTATTTAGCAGGCATATATTTGACATTGAGATTAGAAATAAAAAATCCAGTCCCTCTTTTGAGAACTCACAATCTAGTTATTGAAGCAGACATTACAAGGCAGTATTGTAAGCCTATGAAAATGTAAAAGAGAAACTTCCATTAGGTTATACCCAAAATGAGTCTTAAAGGATAAGTAAGAATAAGCTACGTGAAGTCATCCTAGGATATGAAATACCTCTAAAATAGTTGGACATTTTTAATCTTAGAAGGAAATTGAAGCAAATGGTCAGTTTTAACTAATGACAATTTTCTTCTGGATGGAGCTATAGAGCAATAGAGATAATGTTCTTTTAATACATTAGGGTGCATGGGTAAACCAAACAATATTGCTACTAGGTTTATAGCTTATACATAAAGTATCCCAAACAAAATATGCTTGAGCATACATGTCTTTACAATGAAGAAAGACCGCAGACAAGTTCTCTCAATAAATATACTTGCTTGTGTTTCATTCCACTATCTTCCACACAATGGCCCAGGAAAAATAGTGGATTCCAAAGAGACTTGTTGGACTACTTGAATTCAAACATCAACGCCAGCTCAGAAAGTTTATTTTGGGTGAATATTTTTGGGGATTCTAAAAAAACTCTTCAGAGTTTTTTTCCTAAGCACACAAAACAATCTTGGGACTTTATTAAGGAGTTTTATGAAAATGGAAATGTGATGCCCTCCCCCCCCCAAAAAAAAAAAGAAAGAAAATGGAAAACAGCAATAGTGAGGAAAGGGCCAAGGACATTGTGCTGAGAATTTTTTTCCACTATCACAACATACTTGTTTCTTCTTAAAATGTAGCTAGGGTTGACCTAAGAAAATTTTGTTGGGAAGCCTTATCTCATCCACTCTACACTGCCAATCTTATTGCTTTACAAAAACATCGTTTTGCTCCCCAAACTCAAGAAACATTTCAAAGGAACAAGGTACCCCTTAAGGACATCAAAATTTCTGTTTCTGATGTGTACATTGGAGGCACAGCACCATGCAGAGGAGGATTAGAGAGATGGAAAAGCTACCTTCAGAAGTACAGAGACCCAGATATTTGATGTTGAGAAGTAACAGCTTCATACTTGTATATTTCTGTTTAATAAATGTTTCACTGATGGTAAAGGAGCCCTGCTGGCATAGTGGGTACATGCTGGACTACTAACCATAAGTCTGTGGATCAAATCCACCAGCCATTCCAACGGAGCGAGATGAAACTTTCTACTCCCATAAACAATTACAGCCTTGAAAGACCAGAGAGGCAGCTCTTCTCTGTCCTAAAGAGTCACTCACTGTGAGCTGGAATTGACCTGATGGCAGTGAGCGTTTTTATGATGCTGAAGCAATACTTATTTTGTTTACACTTGTATATATGAGTGGAATGATGAGATGACAGACTGATTGTCTATTGTTATTGCTGGTTGCCACCAAGTCATTTCTGAGTCCTGACAGCCTCTAATGATGTTCAGTCTTGCTTCCTTCTCCTGATGATTGGCCTGCTTTCATCCAGTGGTGCAGCTACTGTATCAGCCCATGGCACTGAGGACTTCTCATTTCTGTTGGCCGTCTACTTGACCAAACATGATGTCCTTGCATGGTATTTGGTCTTTCCTGAGGAAATCCTCAAATAAGTATTTTAACCATCTTCACTTTTTTTTTTTTTTTTTGGCATCACTGCCGTCAGGTGGTGGGAGTAGGAGGCCCAGCCTTTGCTCCATGGAGCTGGAATCGAACCTCCATCCCAGTGGATTGGGGTGCTTTCTTGATGTACATTTAGCCTTTATGCAAAACTCTCTCTTATACATGAGTCTCTGTGGATTTGTTTCATGAACAGACTAACACAGAAGCCTTTTGCAGATCTGTCAAACTTGATGCATCATTTGATTTCATGAAGTTGAATGGATCCAAATAGAATGAAATTTCTCTTCCACTTACCTTAGTTCATTTATGAGAATCCACTCAAAGGAGTGAGATGAGGCTTTGTACTCTTATAAAGATCTAAAGTTTCAGAAACTTGTAGGGGCAGTTCTACTGTGTCCTTATGAGTCTAAATGACTTGATGGCAGTGAGAAAGGCTATAAACTTTAAGTGCTTGAAATCTTCCTCTTTTTCATCAAGAAATGTTGTATCAGCTGCCTGTCACAAGTTGTTAATGATTTCTTTACATAATGCTGCCTCTGCTTATTCATTAAGAATGCAAGTTAAGTGAATAAGGTGAAAGGAGAGAACCCTCATTTTTAACAGCGCAGTCGTTCTGTTCAAACTACTGCCTCTCAAACCATGAGCAGGTTCTGCATGAGGACAATTAAGTACTCTTCATTCATTTATTTATTGCAAAAGAATGCTTAGTTTGACCTTTTCCCTCAAAATATTGAGTTAAAATAAATGTCTTAGATTATCTCCCCAAAGATGCCACACTATTTTAGTAAAAGGCTATAGAAATACATAAATATTATGTAGTTGTTAAAGTAAATACTTAGGTTGAAGTGTATTTGGAAACTACTGAATTGTTATCATGGCTAAATTGGTGTGGCACAGTATAACAAAAATGTAAAAGATAATAAATTGTGGGGTGCCAGCCCTCACAATCAAATGGGTCCAAGGGGTGGCTGTGTAATTGAGGGGTGAAATTAGAGACATCAAACAAGATAATTGCTCACCTTCCAGATGGCCAGCGTCTCAGCAGTCAGAGCGAGAATATATTTCCAATCACAGCATATACATATTTGGGGGACGTGCAAGCCCCCTAATTACATCATAACAGGAAGAGATTATGCCACAGGCAAACTTGCACTAGGAAGGGGATGAGCTAGGGGTTTACATGCAATAGGGCGGGAAGGTGTTTGGCATACACATGTGACAAGCTGGGCAGACTCTAATGTCAAGATGGCAGCCTAACCTTGACCCTCCTTGAGTTGGCTTGACCTTGTCTTTGGACTCTCCCTCAGGGGAATAATCCACTATCCTCATCAGCAGGAAGTGGGTCCCACCTAGGATGGGACAAACTATAGGGTCTGAATGCTCTCATAGTTGATAACGCTCAGGCAGATAACCTGTAAGCAGTTGACCTCCACATGTATAGTCATTGACCATGTGTTAGCAAACAGCAACTTAAATTTGGTAACATGGGGAAAAACCTGGGAAATAATCTGTCTGTATCCCCTTTTGTTTTATATATTAAATTCAAAAGAGATACAGGGGCAACATGGTAACTTTCTACACATTGAAAGCTGTCAAGGCAAAATTAATAGCAATATGAATGTAGCCAAATTCAAGTTATGGCAAATATTTTGAATCCAGGTTAGTGGGGGGTAGAGTCCCTTCCCACACATCCATCCACCGTTGGGGAAAGTTTGGAAGGGGTTGGGTGACACAGTGGAAAGAGCTAGCAACAAGATGTCTGCTTCTGTAGAAAGATAAAGTCAACCATGTGCTCACTTTAGGGCAGCAGACCTGTTAGGGGAGAAATCTGTGGGAAAAATATTTGAAGCAGGATAATGTACTTGGACTTCATCTCTAACCTAAACAAAATAGTAGTTCTCCCACTGTGGAATAGATTCCATCTGTTTTGTAGGTAATATAGTCCTTGTCATATTTCCCTCAGTGTTAGTTTTCCACATTTTCCCTTTCTGTATTATGTTAAAATTTTAATAGAGCTGTAGAAGCGACATGGTTTCTTTTCATATCTCTTAGCTTCCCGTAGAAGCAGGATGAGACTGTGAACATTGAAATTACGATAAATAGTAGTCAGACTAGAACTTACGCTATGAACTTTGAACCCAAGCATGTGGGCTCCAGCTTCTCTAGGCCATCCACCAATTGTTTAATCACCTCAGGGTCTATCTTTGAATGTATAGAAAATATCCTTTTTTAGCTGATTTAACATATAACAAAATGTTTCCCTTAGACCCTGCAAATGATTTCAAATTAATGATCAATCATGTAAGGTTATATTATAAAAAGCGACCAGACGTCCCACTTTTTAACAATTTAAAAACATCTCTCAGCATTTTAAAATTAAAATAGATATATTACAATACTACTTTTGCGTTCTATGAAAATTTTTGTTGCTCCTTATAAACCAAATTTTTTAATCAAGAGCCCCCACCCCAGTCAGTGGTGTCCCACTTAAAATCTGATCAGTTTAATTATAAGGATAAGGAATTACATAAAATCTGCAACATTCTAGTACAATTTAACATGAAATGATACTGAAAGTCCATAATCTGATCTTCTAGTAAATGAAGAGTCTGTTGTAGTAGTCCAATCATTTCCCCCCCTCCCCCCCCAATCATTTTTTAAATGAAAATGTTCAGCTATGATAGATTTTTATAGTGTCACTCTGGTGACATCAACAAGGGAAGAAATGATTATAAGTATCAGGATGTCGGCAATTGCCATTCTCAGGAGTCTGAGAAGTCTTGATGTTTTGGGTAACTCCGGCAACAGAACAGGGATCTCTGGGCTATTTTCTCAACTCTCAGGTCACAGCATCAGCTTCCTTTCTTCTGGGCCTTACTGGCTGAAGAGAACTCCACCTTTCTCCTTTGCCTGTGGAAATATAAACAGATCCTCCCTTTGGGCGATTAACAACATGGAAACAGAATCATAGTTAAAATTGGGTGGGTTCTTCATCTTTTTCCTTGCCCTTCCTCTTTCTCCAAATCTTCCTAAGGGAAGTCCATCAGCTGTCTCCTGCAAAGACCAAAGTGAATAGCCCTTCCTCCTGGTGAATAGTGGACCCTCATCCCAAATGCAATTTCATATTCTAGGGACGTCTTGGGATCAGCTTTTTCTGTAGAGGTGAAAATGTGTTTACCTGCCCTAATATTGTTACAAGCTTTTAGTAAGGAGGAAAGCATTTTTTAGTTAAGAAGACTAAAGACATTTATAGCACATAGAATTTCTCTTCATCTTCCCATCTGTTTTAATAACTGAGATTTTAGAGTGCCCTGTACCCATTCAACAAGGGCCTGGCCATGAGGGTTGTACGGGATTCCTGTTACATGGTGAATATTCCAATGTTGATATAAACTGTCAAAACATTTGCTGATATAAGCAGCACCATTGTCGGTTTTCAGATGTACTAAAATGCCCATCACAGCGAAACAGGGCAATATATAGTTGAGAATATGCGTTGTAGATTCACCAATCATGGCTGACACCATAAAAATAACATACCTTCTCTGTTCTATGCCTATGATACGGTTTACATTAGTCAGTGTATACATGTATAGTTGCTGAATAAAAAATATTAATCCCTCTCAAAAAAAATAACAATGTCAACGTGCAGATCTGACTCAGCTTCTCTGCTTCAATGGAAGCACACACTTGTACTGTATACACTGAATCACTGAGTATATTGATAGGTTGCTTTAAATATTTGAGTAGCAGAAAGACAGCAAACACTTCTGTTTTCTGAGCAGACAAAAAACAAGCTTGAAAGGATTGAGAAGAACCCCAGTAGGCAGCTATGCTCTTACTGGAGCTATCTGTAAAATAAGTGGGGGCTCCCTCAAGCGGCTTATGGGATGAGATTAAGATACATGGAGTTTGTTTTAGAAACTCCCAGAGCTTTCCTGGAGGGTAATGACAATCTAATTTTCTATAAAATTCATTTAATACTCTCTGAAAATCTGTAAAAGATTCCAAAAGAGTTTTTATCTGAACTGAGGTACATAGGCAAAATTATGATTGATGGATTATACCCACTCACTTAGTGGCAGGGATGCTGGCCTTTAGCAATCAGCTAAGTGAAGGAGGCCCTGGTTGGAGAGCCAACATGGACCGTACAATTGAATTAATAGCTCTTAAATCAATTACCAGGTTTCTTCTAAATTACAAACAGGAAAACTCCATTAGCTGAGAGCTTCTTCCATACAACCTCTTATCAGCTCTTAAACTTAACTCGTGCAAAGTGTGCAATTTCTCTTTAAAAGGAATCACTGTTCTACCCATATCAGTCAGTGAACTTCCAAGATGGTTTAATGAGTACAGGCCTCATAGCAGCATTCCTGATTAAAAGATGTAGATTTTCTAATCCACAATAGTCATATTCAGAAGCAACCTCAATTAGAAGAGGATCTCCTTTTGATTTTTCTGAGAACTCCCCCTTTATTACCCTATTTTCCTTTTGTTGAAATCAGCATAGCTATAGGCTTAATTAAACCTGGCTGCCTTTCAGGCCATATACTCTTTTACTACTTGTAGAAACCTGTAGGTCAGGGGCCTTTAAACTTTTTAAACAGGGGGCCAGTTCACTGTCACTCAGACCGTTGGAGAGCCAGCCTATATTTAAAAAAAAAACAAAAACTGTGGACAAATTAACTGCGGGTCTGTGACGAGTTGGCTAAGCAGGACAGCGGTGGCGGTAAAAAACACCCAGCGGCTCGGTGGGCTGCATGTGGCCCTGGGGCTGCAGCTTGATGACTCTGTCAATTTTTTTCTTGGCTAACTTCGTTCCTCTATGTTAGAAGCAGGAGGCCATTTTGAAGAGTGTCCATTAGACCATTGTGGGTGGCTCATAGTTGTAACCTTAACTCCAGGATTCAAGATTCCTAAAAATGTGCTTGTCTGCCACTTCTCTCTCTACTCTTGAAAGCAAGGGAGCTTCCTGGTATGATTTAAGGGTCTCAATTTTAGTTTTAGAATTAACTTCCTCTAATGTGTTATCACCTTTCGACCTTCGGAGGCTGCAGTTCCCTGAGGGCATAAACTGTATGCCAGAGGCTCTGGGTTTGAGGTTTTGTTTAGAATCAGAGACCTTCAATAACAAATAGGTCCCTGCTTTTTTGTGAAGTTTCATCATCTAATCCTTACTTATTCAAAGAGATTTTTAAAGTGACCAGATTTTAAACAGGACACCATTGACGGGGGAGGGGCAGTTCTTGATTAAAAATTTGGTCTATATGGAGCAACAAAAATTAAATAAATATGGGCCTGAGCCCCGGTGGCGCAGTGGTTGTGCGCGGGACTGTGGCCCACTGGGATGGAGTTTCAATTCCAGCTCCACGGAGCAAAGGCTAGGTCTCCTACTCCCACCACCTGAGGGCAGTGATGCCCCCCCCCAAAAAAAAATGTTCATAGAACACAAAAATAGTATTGTAATATATTTATTTAATTTCTTTCTCTAAAATAGTATTGTAATATATTTATTTAATTTTTTTCTCTTTACTTTTGTGTCATCACACAAAAGTAGGGAGCCCAGCCTTGCTGCTGGGGAGCTGCTGGAGGATTTGAACCGTCAACCCTGTGGGCCACAGTCTCACACACAACCACTATATCACCAGGACTCAGGCCCATATTTATTTAATTTTAAAACACCGCGGAGCTTGGGACAAATTGTTAAAAAGCGGGACGTCTGGTCGCCTTATTTTAGCTTGCTTTTCTAGATTTGAATAGCCCACACAAGACACTTCTCCCTATAATCCTCCTTCTATGCCTCCTGCAAAGTTTCTAAAACCATCTCAACATGAATCCACAGAGAACAGGTCTCCCAGGAGATACTGTCCCTCTCACTATGCTTTCAGTTTATACTGACTTCTTCCCAAGTCGCCAGATCTAAAGTCCCTTCCTCTGGGAACTACTGTATACTCTTTACTACTTGTAGAAAACCTTGAACCTTTTTGTTTCTTACTTTTATGCCTTGTTTCCCATTAGGTGGATGAGCGTAGTTCCGGAAGATTCAGTTTACTTTTTCCTTGCCCCATTGTCCTCTTCAAAATACTTATTCTGTTACTTATCTGCCCGCTCCCCAATGGATCTATGTACTTCAAACAATTTCCCCCGAGGCACTCCCTCCCCCCATGGGGTTACACAACCATTGCATGGGGTAATTCCTCATGTCCCTGTTAGGGTAAAGTGACCAGATTTTAAGCGGGATACCATTGATGGGGGTGGGGAGTGAGGGGGGTGGGAGATGTTCTTGATTAAAATTTTGGTCTATATGGAGCAACAAAAATTTTCATAGACTGGAAAAATGGTATTGTAATATATTTATTTTAATTTTAAAACGCCGCAGGACGTTATTAAATTGTTAAAAAAGCGGACGTCTGGTCAATTTATGTTAGGGGAGCAAATTGTGGGGTGCCAGTAAATCAACTGGGTCCAAGCGGTGACTGTGTAATTGAGGGGTGAAATTAGAAACCTCAGACAAGACAAGACATGCAATTGCTCATCTCCCAGATGGCCAGGATCTCAGTAGCCAGGTCTGCTCAGAGAACAGGAGCATACTTCTAATCACAGCATATACACATTTGGGGGTCCTGCAAGTCCCCTAATTACATCATAACCATAGGCAAACATGCAATAGGAAGGGGATGAGCTAGGGTCTTACATGCAATAGGAAGGGGAGGAGCTTGGGATACACATGTGACAAGATGAGCAGACTCTAAAGTCAAGTTGGCAACCTAACCTTGACCCTCCTTGAGTTGGCTTGACCTTGTCTTTAGACTTTACTTCAAGGGAATAATCCCACTGTCCTCATCAGCAGGGAGTGGGTACCATCTAGGGTGGGACAGACAACTGGGTCTGATTGCTCCTGCACAGTTCTCAAGCTGTGACTTTGTGACCCCTTTGGGGGTTGAATGACCCTTTCACACGGGCTGCCCAATTCATAACAGTAGCAAAATTACAGTTGTGAAATAGCATCAAAAATAATTTTACGGTTGGGGGGGGAGTCACCACAACATGAGGAACTGTATGAAAGGGTGGAAGAGGCATTAGGAAGGTTGAGAAGCACCATCAGAATTCCTGTGTTCAAATAGGAAGTGCCTTAAGGAAGGTCCCCTGTGGCATTGCTGGCTGCCGTCTGTCAGCTCCCCCATCAGCCAGTTTTCTTGGCTGTCATATAGTACTATGGCTTGCAAGTGGTGTGGGGACTTTGGGCAAGTTTTGTTGTTCAAAGTCCTGAGATTTTACATTAAGAAATAATGTGACTGTCCTTCATCATGATTTATCTTTTGTTTCCCAGGAGCTGCTCCTTCTATGGACCTGAAGTTTACAAGGTGATAGGGCCCAGTCACCTTGGGCTTGGGCTTGTTTTTTCCTTCCTTACTCTGCTTCTTTGGAAAATATAGCATGCCCTCTGATAGAGACTAAAAATGTTGGTTTTTCATAGATGCCAGCCTTTTAAATCCATTTCTAAACGTTGTCCAAGGAGTGTTTTGTTATAAAGCAAATCACATTTTCTGTCTTGCTGTTTCATTTATATCAGATGTGTTTCCTCCCTGGGAAAAAAGAGTTATCACAAAAAAAAACCCCAAAACATTTGGTAGGGCCCTAGCATTGACTCCAGGGGAAGCCAGCGCCTGCCCGGGCAGAATGTACAGCCGTGCTATTGGCGACCCTGTGTGTGCAGGGTAGAGCTGCTTCCTCAGAGTGTTCAAAGCTGTGGTCTTTTGCAGGTGAATTGCGAGGTTTGTCTGCTGCAATGCCTCTGGGTGACTTTGAACTGCTAGCCTGTCACCCAAGCTTGACTCAGCTCTGCCACATGTAAAGTGACCAGACGTCCCACTTTTTAACAATTTAACAACGTCCCATGGCATTTTAAAATTAAAATAAATATATTACAATACTATTTTTGTGTTCTATGAAAATTTTTGTTGCTCCATATAGACCAAATTTTTAATCAAGAACCGGCCCCCTGGCCCCCAGTCAATGGTATCCTATTTAAAATCTGCTCACTTGCAGATTGTGCCATCACAGACCTGCATCCAACCATCAAACTTCCAAATGTGAGTGTGAGAGGGGAGTTGTGGGACACAGCATGCCCCTGGTGCATAACCTGGCAGCTAAGGAAACTGAAGTTAGCAAAATCTACAACCTTAGGACTTGACGTGTGGTTCATGGACCAGCAGTATTAGCACCATGTATGTTAAGGAATCCTGGTGACTGAGGGATAGACACTGGCCTGCTGCCCCTAAACTCAAACGACCTACCAATCCTTAGGAGAGAGATGCGACTGTCTCCCCTGTTCAAAATTCCCAGCCTCAGACACTTCATGCAGGGTTGCTAGGAATCAGAATTGCAATCAATGGGTCGGAACTGGTTATGCTGACAGAATCTCAGGCTCCGTCTCAGACCTACGGAGTCACACACAGTCTGCATTTTAACAAGATTCTCTAGTGTTTCAGATGCAAGTGCAGAGTGAGCAGCACTGTTAGCTGGTTCATGACTGATTCATTGGAAAGCCGGGTCTTCTGATGGGCTTTCTTTTTTTTTTTTTCCTCTCTTTTTTTTTTCCCCAATGATTTTATTGGGGGCTCTTTCAGCTCTTAAAATATTCAATCTGTCATTTGTATCAAGCATATTTGTGCACATGTTGCCACATACATTTCCAAATATTTTCTACTAGAGCCCTTGGTATAAGCTCCTCTTTCTGTGCCCCCCCCCTTTTTTTTAATGAATTATTTTATTGGGGGCTCATGGACTCTTTCTTCTGACCTTCCTGGAGAAGTCAAGTGAAACAATGAGGACCTAATCAGCACTGTCCAATAGAATTTTAAAGTAGCCCCGGCCGGCGGTACAAGGGCTAAAGTGCTTAATAGTGACTGATTCAAGCCCAGCAGCCATTGCACTAAAGAAAGTGTCGGCAGTCTGTTTCAGGGACGTGAAGTGGAACAGCAGTCTTACTCTGTCTAAAGGATTGCTAAGTTGCTGTGATGGTGAAGTGGTTGGCTGTGTTGGGGTGCAAACCCCAAGGTCACCAGTGTGGAAACATCTAGCCAGTGGAAGTAAATGAAGCTCTTTCCTTCCATAAAGAGCACCAGCCTCGGATACCTACAGGGACACCTTCACTCTGTCTTCTAGGATCACTGTGAAGCAGAATCGACTAGATGGCAGTTCAGTTTGGGTTGGTTGGAGTAGAACTTTCCTGTGATGACAGTGTGTTCAGTAAGATAACCATTACATGTGAATGACCATGGGGCCCTTGACAAGGAGCTAGTGCAGCTCTGGAATCATAGTCCTGAGTTAATTGATGTTCAACTAGCTGCATAGCCAGTCGTTAATGGGCAGCTTCCCTCCCCCCACCATGAGCTTTGCTAATCTAAAAACTGTGGAGACCCCCTTTCATTCTCCTTTATTTACAAATGGGAGGGGTGGTAGGCTTTGTAGCTGTTTCTTTTAATTAGATTGCCGGTTCCAAATTTTTTAAAAGTCCACTTATTTGGATGTGTTGAGGTAATTGTCATCAAAAATGGACACCTTTTAATTCAACAGAACAAATGCAGAGAGCTGAAACACTTTTGCTGTGTCATCAAAAACATTCTCCTGCAAGCTGCCAGTATTTTGAAGGAACGTATCCCGTCTCTGCTTGGGGTGTGCGTTTATGTGGCCTCTGAGGCAGTGGTGGGTGGCACAGGCCAACCTGAAAACACTGATGAGAGAGGGTGTATCAGCCAGTTCTGCCCAAGCGTTAAAACACCTGGTTACAACCCTGTTGACCTTTCATTTGCCTCTGGTTCCTAACCCCTTTTCTGAATGGTTCATTAGAGAAAGAGGCATTCTGGTTTCTCTGAATTCTCAAAAGAATGCTCGGTTTTAGAGATAATTTAATCCCAAGCAAACAGGCCTCGTTTCCTGTTGCATTTCTCTCCTGCCTATTCCTTCCTTTATGTCTCCTTGTCAGACTGGGATCGTGGTTAAGTGGCCTTCGCGTTGCATGCCCTGAGATGTCATGTCAGAATGAGCAATTGGGAGACTGTCTCCTGCATGTTATTTCTCTCCTGTGTCCAGAGAGCACTTTGGTGGTTCTAAGGCAGTGCCAGCTTATTTCTGATCAACACGGCTTTGTTCAGTACAAGAGATCATCTAAGTCAAAGGAAGGTACATTGCCCTGGTGTCTTGATGATATTTTCACTTGGATTAAAAAATGTGTAAGTAGCCCGTGTTTTATGTTTTCTTTAGTTATTCCTTAGATAGGACTAAGTGGATGCTTTTTGCTTTTGGCCTGGTACCTCCACCTTGTTGGCACTTGCCAGACTGATATTGGCTATCTATCAAGCCGTCAGGCTTCTAGGTGTGGAAGCATTGAGGGGTTCATTATCTCCTACCTTATGCGGTGGAAAGATTCTAACCGTAGGGGGCGTCACACTGGCCTGGGTCCTGGTCCTGGTTGATCCATTTGCTTTTTGTGGAATTTTAGTTTTTAGAAGAACATGAATGCTTTTGTTTGTGCAATGAAATTCTTAGAGTTGTGGTTAGTGAGGAGTAAAAGAAAATGTCTGGCACAGCATGGCTACTCAGTAACTCAGAGCCTTCTTCCCTTTCTCTTCTGTTTGGCTTTCATGCCTACAGTAGGGTTGTGTTTAAGTTTCCAGCCAGGCTTAAACAAATGATCTGGTGTTAAGGCTTGTTTGTGCCTACCAGTTCCTGTCATGCCGTGCGTGCCTTGCTGTGCGATGCTGTGCCACTGACGATGCCCCACTTGTGCTCTGGCTGCCACCTGAACCACTCATCACCCTGTTCACATCCCAAGTTTTTTATTCCTGTTGGATCATCTTCATTACTCTATAACTATGCTCTAAAGCTGGATTCCAATATGATAGCCACAGGTGACTATTTAAATGAAAATGAGCTTACAAATCCAGTTTTCCAGTGTAATAGCTATTTCCAGTTGTCCAATAATCCTCTGGGGCTAGTGGCTGTTAGACAGTTCACCTCTCTTTGAACTATCAGGCAGTTCTGCAACACCTCCATCACCGTCCCACTGGGAAGTAAGTGCTGCTCTAGAGAGGCTCCCTTCTTTAGAAAACAAAGCACCTTTCCTGGTCCACATTCTCATAATTGTATTCTCTTCCAAGTGAGCTTTCCAGAGTGTTCTGTGGGACTTCTTTCCATCCCCTGGACTCATCAGTTTATGCCAGACTACCATCGTGTCCCTGACATGACTCTCGTCAAGCTTGTCGTTGACTTCTAGGGCTTGTAAGCATTCAATATAGTTGGTCACTGTCTTTGCATATACATCTGCTTTTCTTGGCGTGTGAGACTCATATTCTTTATCCTATTTCACAATTTGCCATTCTTGTTCATAGGTGCAGGGGGTATAAGTTGGGTTGCTGAATAGAAGATCGCTTCTCCTAACCACTCATAGGGCGAAGGATGAAACTGTCTCCTGTAGAGATTTACAATCTTAGAAACCTCAAGGAGTCACTTTACCCTATACTTACAGAGCTAAGAATCTACTTGGAGTGGGTTTTCTTTGTTTTTGATATAGCGTTAGTAATCAAAGATGTGTGATACTAATTTGAAAATTGAGCGCCAGATTGATGGGTTAGAATTGAAAGTCCAGAAATAGCATAGGTCTTTGGTCAGCTGACTTTTGACAAGGATGCTAATATTATAAGCCCATTCAATGGGGGAAGAAGAATCTTTCAGTAAGTAATGTTGGGAACAATTAGATTTCTACATCCAGAACCATGAAACAGGATGCATGTCTCAAAGCATTCAAAATTCATTG
>PVJH01002200.1:105800-176699 GCA_004026705.1 Nesogale talazaci | reverse complement strand
TTCAAAGAATGCCTTTGAATTATGGTCTTGTTGAAATATTGAGTATTTCAAAGACTCTCAAAAGAATGAAAAAAAATTCTGTTTTGGAAGAAGTACAGACAGAATGTCTCTTGAAAGTAAGAATAGGGTTGAGCCCCGGGGGGGGGGGGGTAGTGGTTGTGCGCGGGACTGCGGCCCACTTGGTTGGAGTTTCAAATCCAGCAGCAAGGCTGGACCTCCTACTCCCACCACCAGAGGGCAGTGATGCGCCCCCCCCCAAAAAAAAAAAAAAAGTAAGAACAACCAGATTTTATCACACATACTCTGAACATGTAATCCGGGCGTTCTAATCCTTGGAAAAGGGCATCGTGTTTGGTAGAGAATCAGTGAAAAGAGTAAGATCCTCAGTGAGATCGGTTGTCAGAGTGGCTATAATAATGGACTGAATCATAGCAAGTATTGGGAGGATGGTATATGAGTAGATAGTGCTTATTCTATTGGACTTAGCATTGCTATGAATGGAAACCAACTCAATGTTAACTAAGAACAATAAATTTTGTGTGTAGTCAAAGGATGGGCATTCTACAGGGGTATGACTATTAGAAGAAAGGATCACTGGAAACTGTCTTAGAGGCTGTTTATAACAAATCTTGTAAACCCAACTACTCTTGGATCTTTGTTGACCTTGTATAAGTTCGGTAAACCAGTGGTTATGAGGGAAGAGGAAATGAGTTCTATGTTCACCTACATGGAACACTCTTCCTGGGCAATGGATACCTTTTCTGGCATGGCATTCCTAGAACTTCTCAAGGGCAAAGAGTTCTGAGTTTCTAAATGGCTTGTTCTTCAACTCTATTCCATCAAAGCTTTACTCCCCCAGTTATGTAAACTGAAGGATGAAATTTATTCTGTTGAATCATGGTTTTAGATTTCATCATCAGAGCAAAATGCTTCTCTCTCTCTCTCTATATATACACACACACACACACACACATATATATATATATATATACACACACACACACACACTAATATCTACTTCAATTGGATAATCATAACATCCCATAAGGTAGAATGTTTCACATTTTAGATTTGAGGAAATTGAGGCTCACAATGAATGAGTAACTTGCTTACGTTTAAACATCAAAGAAGTAAAGTTGAATTTCAAGACAGTTGTCCAGACTTCAAATTCTGTGCTGCACTATGTTTCCCCAGTATGCATGACTGTTGTATGCATACGTAAGTCTCTGGATTATTCACAGTAGAAACCTGGTGAGACTGCTTGACCAAGTTTTGCTTGTTAAGTCATTCTGGGTCAGGGCTGCAATGACCTTAGAAGAGAAAGAAATCAGTTGAAATGAATGATATCAAAACTGAAGGGGAATAGTAGATGTGGCTAGTGACACAGTAGGTGTGTGCTGGTGTGTGTATGTATATGTATATGTATATATATATTCATGCAAGGTTCATAGATTCTCATCCCCGAGGCTATATGAATGTTCTATGCATGGCTAGATGTGCATATATGTGGTTAGTTCAATGCCCATCCGATCCAGGAGATTGTGCAGTACAGGGCAGCACTTCATTCCATTGTGCATGAGGTCTATAGGAGTCAGGGATCAACTTGATGACAGCTAAGAACAAATATATGTGGGTGTACTTGGACACAGGCACCCAGAACTTGCCTGGTTTGGGGGATAATATCCAGAGGATAGTGACGTGTCATTTTGGTGAATAGATGGTATAACCAGGACTGAAGAGTGGGGAATGGAGCAGGCATGGAGGCTTGAGATGCCACAAATGTGGGTAGCGGTTGTGTGCAAGGGTTCTCTGAGCGTATCTTCTGATCTCCTGCTGTTCTAGCTTGTTTGTTGATCTTGTTGGTTTATCTTTAGTGGGAATCAGTTTGTTTCTAACTTCTCCAGCCTGAAATGTGGGCCATGTTGTTTTGGCACTGGGTCTTGCATGTTAACACTGGTGGTAAAGTCTAAACAAAGAACACTGATGATGTCTAGGTGCTGTGCTCAAAGCTTTATATGGCTCATCTCATTAAATCCTCGTGGCTAACCAAAGATAATTCCAGTTATGGTTCTTATTTTACATAGAAGAACAGTGTGGAAGCAGCTGGCCCACACTCTTAATTCCATGTTACAATTGATTCCAAACTATTGGTGATATGCAGCACTATCCCAATAGGAACATTGGCTGATTCTTGTATGACTTATTCTCCCAAGAAATGGACATACATTAATAATTATAAAAGACAAAACAGAGTAACAAGTGGAGAGTTAATTTTTCTATAATGTTATGTCATAGGGTATTCCTACTCGGAAGTTTGAGGAAGTGTTGTGCCACTTTCCAGTCATCGGATAGTCTGATAGTCCCACCAGCAATGTAGGAGGATTCAGGTCTCTCTGCCCCCTCTCCAGAATTTGTTATTTCTTGTCTTTTTGAACTTTGCTATGAATGCCAGTGTGAGACTGTTTTGATTTTCATCTCTTGAATAGCCTGTGTGGTTATTTGCCACCTGGATATCTCTTGGAGTCCTATTGCCAATGTTTAGTTGGTCTATTCACCCTTTCCTTGCAGAGGTGTCACAGTTTTCTATAGACTTTACACGTCCGCCTCTTGTCTGATGTGCCATTGCCCAAGATGGCCTGCCGGCTTGTGGCTCTCTGTTCACTCTGGGGAGAAGTGTCTTCCTTCTAGGATGTCCCGATTCTCCATTTTTCCTTTTGCCTTGTGTGTTTTAAAGTGTATTTGATAGTGTGTGCTGTATATTTGGGCTCTTAAGTTTGTCCCTCTTTCTTTCATTGACAATTTTAGTTCTAGAGTGTAGATAATGGGCATCTTTGTCTGGTTCCATTTTGCAAAGATAATGTTCTCATTTTCTTCCCATTAAATATGTGTTCTCCATTATTATATTGAGAACTTTTCCTTCTATTTTTTAAGAGCTTTTATTCCAAATGGGTGTTCAATTTTGCCAAATGCCTGTCTTTTCTCAATTGATATGATCATGTGTTTTTTTCATATATTTTATTTCTGCAATGGATTAGAGAGACGGCTTTTCTAATGCTGAACTATCCTTACATACCTTGTATGAATCCAACTTGATATAATGTGTCCATTTACTTATCAGTATTTTATTTGATTCTATTGACTAAAAATTTGTTGAGTATTTGTTCCTATGGGGTTATTAGCTTGAAATTTTCTATTCTGGGACTGTCTTTGCCTGGTTTTGGTATCAGGGTTATGCTCATTTCTCCAAATGTGTTCAGGAATTTATTGTCCTTTTCTATATTCTGGAATAGTGTGTATAGTATTGGTGTCAATTCTCTGAATGCTTGGTAGAATTCCTTAGTGAAGCCT
Source organism: Nesogale talazaci (assembly GCA_004026705.1). NCBI lineage: Eukaryota > Metazoa > Chordata > Mammalia > Afrosoricida > Tenrecidae > Nesogale > Nesogale talazaci. The sequence continues at coordinate 173,351 of PVJH01002200.1, read as the reverse complement.
GGACATTTTTTTGGTTTAGTGTTTTTAAATGCTTGATCTATTTAGTTTTGCTTGAGATGAGTTTGTCACCAAAGATTTCAAGTCCATTTTCAATTATTTGTCTTCTTTTAAATTATTTAATTATAGTAAGACATTCAAACCACTATTTAGTTTTGAGGGGTTTGTTAGATGGAGTTGACTAGAGAAATCTCTCCAGAGAAACTCATAAATGTAGATGAGGACTTTATATCAAGAAGTAATTGTGCACTGAGAAAACATCCCAGCCCAGTCCAACTGAAGTCCCTAGTTTTATAATAGTGTATAAGGCCCTCTTCAGACTCATGCAGCCACATGCAATGATGGCAGAATGCAGGTTTGTGGGTGCAGAGTCCTGTGGATCCAAATGGCACGGCAATCCGCAAAGTGACTCACCAGCAGGAAGGTGACAGCGAAGGTTCCCAGGATCCTCCCTATGAGAAGGCTACTCCCACAAGGAGACTCTGTGATGCTGTGACCTTATTGAAAGGTTGAATACCATTCTTACACTTTTATATAGCTTCAAGTTGACAGGAAATTATGTAAGTACCACAAGAGGTAAGGAATTTGGAGGGATTTTTTTTTGTTTTTGTTTTTAAAAATATATACTGTATATTACACAGCCCACCTCAAGAAATGAAATCAACAATATTATCCTGCTAAACTCTCCATTTTCCCCATCTCCCCTCCATCCATCCTGTGGTAGTTATATAACTGCTTCTGGGTGCAAAGCTTTTTCTTACACACATATGAGAGGTCTTTCTTACACACACACGATTTGCTTCTCTAGTCAACCCGGCCCAATTCCCCTCCCCTCCCCTGTTTCTAGCCATATCCCTGGCCTCTTCATAATCATTAAAGTATTGTCTATTGGTGTGTAAACCACGTTTCTTTTTTTTTTTTGCTTTTCCTTATAACAATAGTGGCACTGAATATTTATTTTCATAAGATTGACTGAGTTTGCTAAGCATAGTGTTCTCTAGTTCTGCAGTGTTTAAGAGAGTTGTTTTTTATTGATGCATAAAACTCTGTAGTATACATGTACCAGAGCTTGTTTATCTATTCTCCTATAGTTGGGATCTTTAGTTGACTGTTTCTTTTTTTGTTGAATTGGTTTAGGTTTTTAATATCAGGCTGTTTTAATTTAGGTAGGTAATGTGTCTCTGGAAATACGTCCAGTTCTTCTAGCTCTTCAAACTTATTGAAGTACAGTCCTTCATAATATTGTGGTATTATCTTTTTTATTTCATTAGGTCCTGTGTTAGTCCGGGTAGACTAGAGAAACAAATCCAGGGAGATTCATATGTGTATCAGAGAGAGTTTTATGTAGAAGACCAACTATATATTGAGAAAACATTGCAGCCCAGTCCACATCAAGTCCATAAGTCCAATTAGCCCATATGCCCACTATTGGTCCATACATTCATCTTTAGACTCACTTAGCCATGCAATGATGCCAAGTGCAGGAAGATCACAACCCAATAGGTGCAAAGTCTTGAGGATCCAAAGATGCTACAAGCAGTTCAGCGCTGGTGTGGGTCTCCACGTGGCTCCTCTAGTCCAGGGCTCTGCCTGCATCAGCATGACTCCATCAGACTCATCGTCAGTAATGGCTCCCAGGGAGTGAGCAAGTGTCCTGTCTGCAGGGAGTTATTTATCTCCTTAGTGCCTCCAAATGAGGTCATCAAGTTGCGACTTGATTGACAGGCTACACATCACTCCTTCACTCTCAAGTCTCAAATTGACCACAGATTATGAACCACCACAGGTCCTGCTGTGATATCGCCCTTTTCTTTTTGTATTCATGATATTTGATTTTTCTCCTTCTTTTCCTTTGTTTGCTGGTGGTTTGTCACTATTCCTGAGTTTAAAAAAATATTTTGATGCATAGTTCCATTATGCCAAAGAAACATGTTAAAGCCCTCATTGTTTAATTGGAGTTCTGACTCAACAAAAACTCATTTTATCAGAGCCTCTACATTTCCTGGCATGTTACTTACACATATTTTTTATCCAGGCAGCAGTAATATTTCACTGTCTACTAGTTTACTCTTTGTATATGCTTGTGCATAGGAGAGCTAATTTGAAAATTAAGAACTAAATATTTCCCCAATTTCAAAAGACATTTTTCTTGATCTCAGCTATTTTCTCTTTTAACTTAGGTAATAGTTTTCTTTTTTGTTTTTTTTGGGGGCATCACTGTCCTCTGGTGGTGGGAGTAGGAGGCGCAGCCTTTGCTCCTGTGGAGCTATCGCTGGAATTGAACCTCCATCCCAGAGGGCCGCAGTCCCGCGCACAGCTACTACGCCACCAGGGCTCAGCCGATAGTTTTCTATATATTCAGCTGTCCATTCTTTTGAAAGCCATTACTGTTGTTTATATTACTTTGTTTCTGTTACTTCTGCATGTTTACCTTCCCCTTTTTATGTTTCAAAGAAATCTAGTAAAATGAACTACACCAGGAACTTATAGAAGTCTCCATTTGAGAGAATTAAGGAAGAAGGGAGAACAGAGGGGTAAGTACCTCTGGCTACAGAATTCTATGATAGCCCAGCCTCAAACTGGACATATCATCTAGGAGTTGACTGGAGTTTAGAGATCCTATCTCTGTGCCTTTAAAATCATCACAATTTAAAGGGAAAGACATACATATACTAACAAACGAAGTTACAGTGGAATACATACACTGATGGATGAGGTACACATAAGCGATTGGAAGCACAGTGATGAGGTGAATAATTCCACCTAGAGAATGAGGACAGGCCTCCCAGAAAATCCATTTTTAAAAAAATAATTTTATTGGGGGTTCTTAAATATAGCAGTTCATAAATCCTTTATATCAAGTGGATATGTACAACTATTGCCATCAACAATTTCAAAACATTATCTTTCATCTTCTGTCCCTTTATATCAGTTCCTCTTTTTTCCTCCTTCTTCTACCCTCTCAAACCCTTAATATATTATGTTTTATGATTTATACATATCTTACACTGCCCCTTCTATCCATTCACTTACAATCCTGGTATTTGCCCCCATTGAGGGGGGTTATTTCACCATCATTGCTGTCAGTTTCCCCTTTCTTCCCTTTCCCCACTTTCCTTCCCCTACCCTCCTGAAGTCATTACTCTTGTTACTACTTTTGAGGGGTTTGTCTATCCAGAATGCCACAAAGTAAAAGCTCTCATCTAATCTGATATAGTATGTCTAACTAGCTGGATTTATGAGGTGAGACTGGGATCATAATAGTTATTGTTGTTGTTGGTAGTTAGAAAGGAATAAAGACCTAAAGAAGTGTGGTGTGTTTCATTGATTCTATACTGCCTACTGGATGTGCCTGCTCTTCCGTGTGGTCCCTCTGTACTGGAATCTCCAGTTATTCCTGCATTGCTCTGGGTCTCTATTTCAATCCCTTTCCATCACCTTGATGAAGTTGTTTATTTTTTAACCTCTGATACCTGTTCCCATCGACATCTCATGTTCACATAGGCTGGTGTGCTTCTTCCATGTGGGCTCTTTTGCTTCCCTGTTAGATGGCTGCTTGTTTGGCTTCAAACTTTTAAGACCCCAGCCACCATACCTTTTAATAGTGGGGCACCGTTTGCTTATACACCTGGTTTGTCTTCAGAGATTGTGTTGGGAAGGTAGGCATTGCCCATTTCCAGATTGTGAAAAAATAAGTGTTCTTGTGTTGAGGGAAAACTTGGGTAAGGCCCAAAGTCGACCCATGTAGTGCCTTATAAATATATGTACATAGGCCAATACTCCAGTTTAAAAAATTAATATATTTACATATGTACACATCCATGCTTGTACCTCTCTATATAGTTATGCTTCCTAGCTCTCTCCTCTATTTCCTTTTACCTTTCTCTTGCCCCACTATCATCCTCACCCCTTGTTTGCACCTCTGTAGTTCCTCTTGGCTAGATTATAGTTGCCCTAGCTCCTCCAGGAACGCTATACCCTCCTCATCCTAGATTTTCGAACCCTGGTTTTTCCCTTTTCCATGACTTTATTTGCTCACCACTCCCCCCACCCACTTCTTCGTCCTCCAAGTGTCCCCAGAACTGTCAGTCCAGTTGCTTTCTCCTCAGTTTTGCTTCTCATGCCTCTCTTATATAGATAGACATAATGGAAACAACAAACACAGTAGAAAAAAAACAGGAAAAAACAAAACCAGTAGAAAGAAGATAAAAAATTAAGGAGAAAAACCATGCATCATTCTGGGTCAGCCCGTTGACCTTTATGACTACCTCCTTACCAATCCCGTGGGACTTTGGCCATTACCCCTCTGAGTCTGATGTATTTTTTTTGACTCCTCAGGGGTCTCGTGACTTTGCTTTTGTTGCTGATCTCTTATGTTCCCTTCTTGCACACCCCCCCCACCCATGGGAGGTAGTTGGGTGGGGTCAGACTGGACTCACTTCCCACACTGCGTCCCCTAAGTTTTCTTTTGTCTCATTATGCTCTTGTGAGGGGAATCATATTTCCAGCTGTTGTCGGCCCTACAGTTCTCTCTCTGCCTTAGCTGCTTCGAGCGGGGACGTCATCCTCTGGGCACTAGAATGAGATCTAATTGCTCATTCTCTTTCTTTCCTTCATAGTTTGCTCCCATGTAGACGGGGAAGACTGGCCCTTCTCCTCAGTCTGTGGCTTCAGTGTTCTCTCTAGCACATTCTTCTCAGCATAGCTCAGTTTGGGGCCGGCCTCATTGTCCTCTCTCTAATGGGTTGCTCCATGTGTCTCTGTTGCCCTTCAGGCTTGGTGCACCCTGATGAGGTCTGCACTCTCACTCCCTGCATTAGTTGGGGTAGACTAGAAAAACAAATTCATAAGCTTATGAACTCATGCGTATAGGAAAGAGTTTATATATAAAAGCAACTGTGCATTAAGAAAACATTCCATCCCAGTCCAGTGAAAGCTCCAGAGTCTGATTTAGCCCTTATATTCGGTACCAGTCTATAAAGTCTCCTTCAGATCCACGAGGCACATGCAAGGACACCAGGACAAGCACAGGCCAGTGGGTGCAGAATCTTGTGTATCCGGTGCTGGTAGAATCATCTCAGCGCCGGCAGGGCTCTTCTCATGGCTCCTCCACCATCGAGGGCTCAAGGTCTATCAGCATGCTGTCATTGCCTTGTCTTCTGGGGAGTCAGCCTTGTGTCTGTCAGTAGAGCATCTCCCAGGGACTGAGCTCAAAGTCTCCAAACTCCAAGGGGGAAAATATAGCCAGATTTTCCAGAATTCTCAGGAGAAAGCCATGCCCACACAGAGGTCTCATTGGCTAGGTCCAGATTGACAGGCTAGACTCCACTCCAACACTCCCAATCCTGAAATTGACACACGATTACATGATTGCCACAGTCCCTTTCCTGTGGAGACACAAACACCTTTCCCATGGATAGATTAGTGCCCTACTTCCTCAATGTTGTTGTGTGCCCCCCACCTTTTTCCCTCTCCCCCAGTCATCCCCTTTAAGTTGGGTTGCCATGTGCCTCCCTGGGTTTGATCTGTTCCCTGCCCAAGTTCCTGTACCGCAACCCGTGAATTGTGTATTAAGTAGCATTTCTTCTTTACCCACTGTGCTAACTGATCTTACCTCAGTGGACTCGTTGTTGTATCTGTCCCTTTGTGCTTGACTGACTTCACTTAGCATAATTTCCTCCAACTCTTCCCATGAGATGACATGTTTCATGTGTTTATCACTGCTTTTTAGGGAGGCATAGTACTCCATTGTGTGTATATGCCAGAGTTTTTTAATCCACTCAAGTATGGATGGAAGTTCAGAATGTTTCCAATTCTTTGTGATTGTGAATTGTGCGGCAATGAACATTGGAGCACAGATGACTGGTCATGGTCTATTTCTTACTTCTGGGTTTTGCCCAGTAGGGGAATTGCTGTGTTGTAAGGTAACTCGGTTTCTATTTGCTTTAGACATCACCAGATCACTTTCCACAGTGGCTCTACCTGTCTACAGAACCGCCACAACTGGATGAGAGTTCCCACCTTGCCACATCTTCTCCAACATTTGTTGCTCTCTTAGATTTTGAATTGGGTTATCCGCAAAGGTGTTAGGTGGTATTTCATAGCTGTTTAACTTACATTTCTCTGATGGCTAATGATTTGGAACATTTTCTTATATGTTTGTTGGCCATTTGGTTTTCCTCCCTAGTTATACTTTCTGTTCAGATTTTTTGCTCATCTCCTCATAGGGCTATCTGATTTTGTTTGCTGTTGTTGAGACTGGTAGAGTAATACAGATTTTAGCAATAAGTCCTTTATTTGATGTGTCATGGCTAAAATTCTTCTCCCAGTCTGTGGGTTCTCTTGCTACTCTCTTGGTGAAGCCTTTCGATGCACACATGTGTTTTATACTTAGAATATCCCACTTGTCAATTTTAACTTCTTCTATGTGTTCAGACTTCCCTATTTTATTTAGCCTACGTATTTTAAGGTTCTTAGATTTGTCCTGATTCCCTCATTGATGACCCCAATAGTTTGGGGTTTACTTAGAGGTCTATGATCACCTTGAGTTTGTTCTTGTGCACGGAGTGTGGTAAAAATCTTGCTTCATTCTTCTGTAGGTAGATATCTATTTTTTCCAGCACCACTTGTGAAAGAGGACATTCACTTCCCTTTTGATTTTTTTTTTTGGCCCTAATCAAAGATCAGTATTCTGTATACCGGTGATTTTATTTCTGGGGTTTCTGTTTTTTTTTTTTTTTAATTTGGTTAGAGTGTCTGTCATTGTACAGTACCACACTGTTTTGATCACGGTGGCTGTATAGTAGGTGTTAAAGTCAGATAACGTAACCCCCCAGATTTTGTCCTTCTTGAGGGGTTCTTTGCTAATTCAGGGTTTCTTCCCTCTCCATATGAAGTTGGTAGTCAGATTTTTCAGTTCTTTGAAGATGTTGGTATTTGTGTTCAGATAGTGTTAAAGTTATATAGTGCCTTAGGTGGGATTGACATCTTTATTATATTAAGTCTTTTAATCCACGATCCTGGATTTGTGGAGTCGGTTCTATATTTGTCCTCATACAAATATTTTGAGGTTTTTTTTTTTTTTTGAATGTTAGGTATATCCGTAGATATTTCAGTTGCGTTCAGCTCCTGTGGAGGGCACTGCTTTCTTGATCTCCTCTTCCATGGTTCTGTCTGATGTATAAAGTAATCCAATAGACTTCTGTTTGTGGGTCTTCTATTCTGCCATGCTACCACATCCCTTTATTGCTGCCAGCATTCCTATTGTGGAGATTTGGGGATTTTCAATATGTAGAACCAGGTCATATGCAAATAACGATAATTTTATCTCTTCCTCCCCCAGGTGAGTACCTTTGTTGTACTTCCACTGCCTTATGTTGTTAACTAGGGCCTCCAGTATGATGTTGAATAAAAATTGGGCATCTTTCTCCTGTCCCCTTTTTTTCAATGGAATTATTTTCATCTTTTCTTCATTGACTATAATGTTGGCTGTAGGTTTTTCAAAGATAGCTTGTATTGATGTGAAGGATATCCTTTCCATTCCTATCTTTTTGAGTGTCTTCATTAGAATGAGTGTAGGATGCTGTTAAATGCTTTTTCTGTGTCTACCGACTTTATCTGTGGTTCGTATCGTTTTTATTAATGTAGGTGGACTTTCAGATGTTGAACCATCTCTGGAATTATTCCCACCTGGTCATGGTGGATAATTTTTTCTATATACTTTTGTATTCTATTGACTAATGTTTTGTTAAGGATTTTTGCATCTATACTCTTTAAGGATATCAGTGTGTAGTTCTTTATTCTTGTGGGATCCTTGCCCAGTTTAGGTATCAGTGTTATATTAGCTTCATAGAATGATTTTGGAAGTTTGCTGTGATTTTCAATGCTCTGGAATTGTTTGTGTAGGATCGGTGATAGCTCTTTCCTGAATGCTTGGTAGTGTTTTTCATTGGTAGTCATGATAGCCATATCTATTTCTTCTTTTGCTATGGGTCTGCTGAGATTCTTGACCTCTACCTGGGATAATCTAGGAAGAGACTGTTTACCAAGTATTTGTCCATGTCTTCCAAGTTGTTGAATTCATTGAAATATAGGTTTTTATAGTACTTTGTAATTATCCTTTTAATCTCCTTAAGGTCCGTTGTGATTTCCCCTGTTATATCCCTCTTCCTGGCTATTGATATTTGCGTTTTCTTTTCCTTGGTTAGGCTTGTCAGTGGTGTTGATACTGTTGATCCTTTCACAGGCGGTTTTTGCTGCATTGATATCGTGCTTTGTTCTCTCGTCTTCCCACATGTTTATTTGCCCTGATTAAAAAAAATTCTTTTCTGTTGCTATTGGAGGGATTGTTCTGTTGACTCTGTTGTAGTTGCTGGAGATTTTGCAATAGCAAATCAATCATAAATCGCTTATCTTTTTTTTTTTGTTTTTTTTGGGGGGGGCATCACTGCCTCTGGTGGTCATGGGTGCTACCCAGTGCTGCTCCTGAGAGCCGCCGCTGGATTTGAACCTCCAAGCTCACAGGCCGCAGTCCCGCACTCAACCACTTATGCCACCGGGGCTCAGTCCTTTTTTCTTTCTTTTTTTAATATGTGCATTAATCGCTATCAAACATCCTCTGATAATTGCTTTTGTTGTCTTCCATAGATTTTGGTGTATTGCATTCTCATTTGTTTTTAAAAACTTCTTAATTTCATATCTAATTTGGGCCCATACCCCCTAATTTTTCAGGAGATCATTATTCATTCTCCAATTGTTTGCCCTTGTTTTTTTGGTTGTCCTTTTGTTGATCTCCAACTTTACCATGTGGTGGTCTAAGAGGAACAGCTGAGTTGCCCTATGTATTTGAATTTACTCAGGCTCGACTTGTGTTGCAGTGTGTGTGTGGTCTATTTTCGAGTTCGAACCACACGTAATTGTAAAGAATGATTGTTTTTTTGCATTTGGATGGAGAGTCCTATAAATATCTATTATATTGAGTCACCTAATAGATAACCATATTTATTTCTTTTGCTATGGGTCTGCTGAGACCCATAGCAGAAGTGTTTAGCTCTGTAGCCACTTTTTGTAGCTTCTTTCTTGGTACTCTGTCTTTCTCTGATAGTGATTTATTAAAATCACCTACTATGATTATTGAGTCTGTGATTTTTGTTTTGAGGAACTTGTTTGATAAATTCAAATGTATCTTGTTAGGTGTGTATATATTTATTATGTTCACTCATTCTTGGTCTACTGATCCTTTGAGCATTGTATAGTGTCTTTTTCTCTTGTTATGGTTTGTACCTTAAGATCAATTTTGTCAGAGTGGAGGATTGGAAACCCTGCTTGCTTTAGATTGCCACTTGCTTGGTATATTTCACCCCCTCCCCTTTCATTCTTAGTCTGCTTTTGTCGGAGAGCTTAAGAAGTGTTTCTTATAGGGAAAAAATTGATGGGATCTGTTTCCTGAGCCAGTCTTCCAGCCTTTATCTTTTAAAAGATGAATTCAGATCATTGACATTCGAATGATTATCGACATCTGTGAATTCATTGTTGTCATCTTGTACCTTTTGTGTTGGCTGTTTTTCTTATCTCCCTCCAAAAGAGGGTATTGTGTCTATGTGGGTGGCTTCTTTCTTGCCTTCTTGCATTTAACAGTCTAAAGGGTAACCACTTCCCTAGCCAGTTATCTTTCCTGCCTTCTTTTCATAGTTGAGGTAATGTTATCTTGGTGATTGTTTTCTGCACATTGATTTCTGGATGGAGCTGAGCTGTGTTGTGCTTGGTGAATGTTGGTCTTCTGACGAGTTACTTGGCAAGGACTTTTTGCAGGGTTGGATGTCTTATGATATATTCTTTGAGTTTTTCCTTTCTGGGAAGACTCTGACCTCTACTTTTTTTATTATTGTTTGCCTGGGTAGAGTATTCTTGGATGGGGGCTGTTCTCTTTCAATTTTTGTAAGATGTTAATTCACTCTCTCCTCTTCCTGGTGTCTGCTGATAGAGAAGAGGTATGTGGATAGACCTCTCTGAGTTGGTAGAAAAAGTGAAGGTATTTGTGTCTCATGTGCATAAAAAGCTTACATATGTGGAGAAGGACTTTAACAATCAAGTGGATGGGCAAACACATTCTTTGGAAACCAGTTATCCTCTTCCTAGCCCAATGGGCTTATGTTCTTGCCCAATGGGTATATGAAAAAAGTGACCATGGTGGCAAAGATGGAGGTTATACATAGGCATGGACTTCCTCTCACCAAGGTTATTGCCAAAGCTGAGTGCCCAATCTTGCACCACCAGAGACCAACACTGAGTCTCAGATATGGGACCGTTCCTTGAGAGGATCAGCCAGCCACCTGGCGGCAGGTTGATTACATCTGACCATTTCCTTCATGGAAACGGCAGTATTTTGTTCTTACCAGAATAAAAACCTACTTTGGATACAGATTTGCTTTTCCTGAATCCAGTGCTTCTGCCAAAACTACCATTTGAGGACCTACAGAATGTATCATCCACTGACATGGTAACCTGCACAGCATTGCCTCAGATATTGGGACTCACTTCAGAGCAAATGAAATGCAGCAATTGTCCTATGTTCATGGAACCCACTGACCTTACCAAGTTCTTCATCATCCTTAAGCAACTGATTTGATAGAATGATGGAATGGACTTCTAAAGACACAATTACAGTTCTAGTTGGGTGTCAATCCCTTTTAAGTCTGGGGCAATGTACTCTAGGTGATGGTATGTACTCTAAACCAGTGTCCAATATATGGTGATGTTTCTCCAATAGTAAGGATTAATGGGTCCAGGAACCAATGGGTAGAAATGTGATTGGCATCATTTACATTTACTCCTAATGACCCACTCACCACGTTTTTGCTTCCTGGCCCTCCTTCTCTTTGAGTCTGAAAGTCTTAGTGCCGCAGGGAAAAATACTCCCACCTGGAGACACAGCATTGATTTTGTTGAACTAGAAGCTAAGAATGCCTCTTGGTCATTTTGGACTCCTCATACCTCTGAATCAACAGGCAAAGTGTATCAAGTAGTGTGATTAATCTTGATTACCAAGGGAAATTGAATTTGTACTGCATAATGGAAGTAAGGAAAAATATGCCTGAAACCCAGGACATTCCTTAGGTCATTTCTTTGAACTATTATGTCCTATGATTAAAGTAAATGGGGGGGGGGAGGGGGGCTGAGCCCCGATGGCATAGTGGTTGTGCGCGGGACTGCGGCCCACTGGGTTGGAGGTTCAAATCCAGCAGCAAGGCTGGGCCTCCTACTCCCACCACCAGAGGGCAGTGATGCCCCCCCAAACAAAAATAAAAACAAAAACAAACAAATAAAAATAAAGTAAATGGGAAGCTACAGCATTCCAATTCTGACATGATTTCTGTTCAGGGATGAAAGTTTGGGTTATCCTGTCAGGCAAAGAATTATGATCAGCTGAGGCATTCTGTGAAGGCAAAAGAAATATAGAATGGATAATGTAAGAAGGTAGTTCTAAATACCAGATATAATTGCATGACCAGCTGCAGAAGCAAAGACTGCAATTTATATGACTAGTTCATATCTGTAGGTTTGCCCCAAATATTTTTGTTTTGGTAACATAAAATATCAGATGAGAATAAGTTTATTAGTGCATTTTTTATTGTACCTATGCTAACTGTATCATGTAAGGCACAGGTGTGATTTTATTATTGTCTTAGCTTAGAGATTATGTGTAGTTAAAGAGCTTTGTACAGGTGTCAAGTTGACAAGGAGTAGTCTGTGATGGATTAGACTCAATCAATTAGACACTTCTGGGTGAATATTAAGGGTGGATCTCAGTCTATGAATCAGGTAGCAGCCTGATGATACCTCTTTGGTAATGTGATCTTTTAGCTAAGAGAGAGTTCAAGATTATCTGAGTTCTTTTTGTCCCTTTGGGACCTAGAACCCACATTTGCTTTCTCAATCTCCTCTTGCTTCACCTGCTGACACTAGGGACTGCCAGTGGTGGATGAATTCAGCCAACCTCAGATTCATTTACGTCTGCATCCATCATCATGTTCCCCCGCCCCGTTTTTTTTTTTTTTTTGGAGTTTGTATAAAGTTTATTGAAAGAAATAAGTGAAACATAGTTAGAGTCTCAGTAGCCCACAGGGGCAGTTCTATCCTGTCCTACAGGGTTACTGTGAGTCCGCATGAACTTGATGTTAGGGAGTTTTCTTCCATTAAACTTCAGGTTGGCTTTTTAAAACACAAACTAGCATCGAATACAAAGGGAGTGGGAACGTGGCGACTGCTCTTCCAATGTTAGCGAGACAACAGTTTAAAGATGAACCAGTTTAGTCGTGTGTCGGGGTAGGTATGTGTTGGTGCATGCATGCATGTGCGTGCACGAGTGTGTGAGTGTACATGCGTCTGTTTTCCTCCCTTATCTGCTCTCCAGGACTCCCAGCTCCTTTGTTGCCTCCAGCACTCTGCCTGTCCCCCTACTTGGCTGTCCTGCTGTCCAAGTGGGCTGAAAGGGGGAACTTGCCCAGCAGGAAGCTCAGGGCCCTGCCTTTGCTTTTCAGATGCTCTCAAGACTTGGGATTATAGTTGCTTGATATGGTCTTCCCTCAAAATTCTTGTTTTACTTTATTATTCAAAACAACGTTTCCTCGTGTTTCCGGAAATGAAATCCAAGATAGGTAAATCTACAGAGCCAGTACCTGGATTAATGGTTTCTTGGGGGTATGGCAGAGTAGGCTGGAGGGGGTGGGGTGGGTGGGTAGTATGGGGAATTAATAACAATGAGTACAAGAAGAAGATGTTCTACAATTGATTGTGGTAATGACTGTACAATTCTTTTTTATATGTTGGAACTATTGAATTTTGTGATATGTGAATTAAAAAATCATTTTATTGGGGGCACATATAGCTCTTATCACAACCCATCCATCCATCCATTGTGTCAAGCAAATTTTTACATTTGTTGTCATTATTTTCAAAATATTTTCTTCCAGTTGAGTCCTTGGTATTAGCTCCTCATATTTCCCCCTCCTTTCCATACCCTCCCTCCCTCATGAACCCTTGATAATTTATAAATTGTTATTAGTATTTCATGTATTAAATGAAATGATATGTCCCTTCCCCTACTTTTCTATTGACCATCCTCCAGGGAAGGGGTTATATGTAGATAATTGTGATCAGTTCCCCCTTTATTCTCCCCTCCTGGTATTGCAACTACTCATTATTGGTCCTGTGGAATTCATCTGTCCTGGATTCCCTGTGTTTCCAGTTCCTATCTGTACCAGTGCACATGCTCTGGTCTAGCTGGATTTGTATGGTAGAATTAGGATCATGATAGTGGGGGGAGGAAGCATTAAAAACTAGAGGGAAGTTGTGTGGTTCATCGATGTTATACTGAACCCTGACTAGTTCCTCTCTCCCATCTCCTTTAAAAAAACAAACATCCTGCTTCCTGTTCCTCAGCTTCCACAGTTACATGAATCAGGAGAAGCCTTACTTAAACTGGATTGGATCTACCTACTTCTATAATCATATAAGCCAGTTCGCAATATAAATCTCTTTCTATATAAAAATACATATAAGAAAACTTCACTAACACAATGCCCATATGGGATTTATTTTTCAAAATGGAGAAAAGAAAAATAATAGTAACAACAATAAGAAAAGCAAAAAAAATGAGAAAAATGTCAGGCAAGAATAGTGCTGTGTAAGATAAACCCCTCAGAATCACAATGAGAGTAGCCATACCTGAGGGTAAGGAGAAGGTGATGGGGGAGAAGGGGAAACCAATTGCAATGGTTGACGTTCCCCCCTGAGGGGGGAGGGGATGAATAACAGAAACATGGGTGAAGGGAGACAGTGGATGGTGTAAAATATGAAGACAAAAATATTGTGTAAATTATCTAGGGCTCATAGGAAGGAAGGGTAGGGAAGGAAGGGGAAAAAGGGGGAGCTGATACCAAGGGCTCAAGTAGAAAATGTTTTGAATATGATGGCAACATATGTGTAAATGTGCTTGATACAATTGATGTATGGATTGTTATTAGAGCTGTAAGAGGCCTCCAATAAAACGATTCATCAAAATAAAGAGAGATCATGCTTTATACACAATTGCAACAGGAGACGTGATAGTGAATTTGCAGCTGTTTTCGGTTGGGTCATCAGGAAAGGCCTCACCGAGGAGATGTCATTTGGCCTGAATCCTGACTTAAAAAAGAAGGGACACATAAAGATCAGGAGGAACTGTGTTCCAGGCATAGGGTGCAGGTGGAACCCAAGTGTGAGAACAAATTTCCTGTGTTTAAAAACACACAGAATATCAGTGTGTGTGTGTGTGTGTGTGTGTGTGTGTATGTGTGTGTGTGTGTGTGGTGTGAAGGCTGGGTAGGAAGGCAGCTGCTGTGGTGAGAGTAGGAGACAGGGACTAGATCAAGAGGGAATCCTGGCTGCTGTGCTCAGTTGCTAAGCCTGAAGTTGGAGGCTGGAGGCACCTTGAAGAAAGGAAATTTACTTCTGAAAAATTATCCATGGAAAGCCCTATAATGCCTGGTTGCATTGTGATATGTGTGGTTGCCGTGAATCAACACTGACTCAGCAGCAACTGCTTAGATCAAGGAGAGCTTTGTCGGCCAAGGGGAGGTGTCTGTGTTGCATCCTAAATAGAAGGGCAAGTTATGGGGAGGTAGATTGGGGAATGAATTAGTGAGACTTGTGGTTTTAAAAATAGTGATTTGTGTCCTTGGTGGAGAAGGAATGGTAGGGGAGAATAAGTGTGGAAAAGTAAGGAGATCAATTGACAGATATTGCACAGGCCAGTTAAGATGTCGTGGTGATTTGGACTAGGATGAAGATGTAGAAAAATAAAATTATAGCAGAGGGTAGATGGTATAAGAAGGATATTACCAGTGTACTGAGTGAGACAATCTCTAGATTTTGAGTTTGGGCAATTTGATAAATAATCGCATTGTTTCCTGAGATAGAGAATATTGGAAAATAGTATTTTAGGGAGTTAATTAAGTCAATAGTTCTGTTCGAGCTTTGGGAAGTGTAAGAACTTGGTATATATAGAAAATAAAATGCAAAGAAGGCTTTCGATATGTAAGTCTGGAATTAAGGGAAAGCTAGACCTGGAGATAAGTATTTGGCAAGTTGATGGTTTGTAAAAGCATATTATGATTAAGGTTCTTATTAATTCCCTCTTGAGAAAGTATAAAGATACAAAGAAGAAGGGATCCCAGAGCTCATGAATGGAAACAAAAAAAGTGGAGAGTTAGAGATGATGTCTTTCCATCTTCCCTTCTTTCCCATCCCCGCCACCCCCATCTTCCCTTCTAAGGAGTATTTGGATGTACCTTCTCCAAGACAGATTTGTTTATTCTTCTGGCAGCCCATGATACTTTCCATATTCTTCACCAGAATCATAATTCAAAACATTAATTCTGCAAACATACCAGGAGTCACCAGGAGTTGGAGTTGGCATCTGGTTTTTGATGATGACTTTTAGTGGCTAAAATGGGAAATGACTTAACATCCTTGAATGAGGTGTGATTAATTGTGATTTGTTGGATTGATGGGTTATTGAACAGCCTCTAAAATGTAATTATCATGAAGAGTCTTAAACATGAAAAACTCACAAAATATAATGGTAGAGAAAAAATGATTATAAAAAGTTAAATGTACATGACACCCATAACTTACCTAAAAAGTTGAGTTGAGATAGAAAA
This sequence comes from Nesogale talazaci, assembly GCA_004026705.1. Classification (NCBI taxonomy): domain Eukaryota; kingdom Metazoa; phylum Chordata; class Mammalia; order Afrosoricida; family Tenrecidae; genus Nesogale; species Nesogale talazaci. The sequence goes on along the minus strand of PVJH01002200.1, from coordinate 157,653 downwards.
ACAGTTATATGATGGTAATGGGGTTATAGAATTTTAAAAGTGGTTCCTTTCCAAAGTTCCTAATAGTGTTGATATGTAATTTATTCTGTCATAATACATTAAAAATATAGCAAAGTGTTACTAGCCACAATCAAAAAAGGACTTTTATTCGTGCCGTGAATTAGGAATTTGTGTGCTAACAACAAGGTCATCAGTTCAAAACCGCAAGCCACTCCTTGAAAGAAAGCTGAGGCTATCTGCTTCTGTAAAGATTTTTATTCTTGAAAACACTATATAGGATTGTTAGTTGGAAACAACTTGATGAAAGTGGGCTTTTTTTTGTTTACCTCAATATGACAAATAGCTTGAGAATTACTGTTCTAGAAATGGATTTGTTCTAGTACTTCCTTATAATATTCTCTTGAATAATATAGTTGGAGATTTTGTCACTGTAGAGCATTGAAGCATAACCTCTTTTGTGTTAGGCCAGGTTAACTAGAAAACAAATCCAGTGACACTCCTCTAGAAGAATTACATCAAGAAGTGATTCATAGCAAGAAAGTGTCCCAGCTCAGTCCAAACACAGGTCTGCAAGTCTGATACTAGTCCCCAAGTCTCTCCTCAGGCTCACACAACCACATGCAATGTTGCAAAAGGCAGGAGAACCATAGGCCAGTGGGTGCAGAGTCACGTGGACCCAAGGTGGGTAGAAACATGGCAGGGTACTGACAGCTCCCTGGGTGGCCACCTGTGTCCCAGCAGGCAGGAAGGCAGCGTCATCACAGAGTGAGAGAACATTTCCTAGGTTCCTTCTTACAAGGCCACACACCCAAGGATGCACCATCAGGTGGTGGTGACCTGGTTGGCAGGTTGGATTCTACACCTACACTTTATACATCTTCAAGTTGACATCAAGTTCTCTAACTTCCACATCTTTCAACTTGGACAGTGTTGAATATGCACTCACGAACTCACCTTTTTCCTTCATCCCTAATTTTGATTTCTTTTTTTTTTTGCTTAATTTTCTCTTTGGAAGTTGATTTTCTTCTTAAATGCTCTCTCCGGCCCCTCTTCCTTCCCTCCCTCTCCCCTTTCCCCACCAGAAGTTGATTTATTGCTGTGTATGAATGAAGAGCACTCCTGTCAAAATAAGTGGAACATAGAATTTTTTAAAAAGCAGTATTTTTGGAATGTGGTTTTAACTGCAAACAGTCATTGGGACAATTATTGGAAATTTAGACTTAATCATAATTTGGGGTTATTCATCACTCAGGAGTTGGGTGAAATATGTGTCATGTCTATTTTTAGCATTCTGGCATCACCACAGCTCGGATTCCTTACCCACCTCCCATTGCCCACCACTCCTGATAGGTCTGAAGTAAAATGCAGAAAATGTAAAGGACATTATTCAGATAATAGTGACTCTGTTTGTAAATATAAAAATATATTTATGACTCTCAACTAATTTTTAAATTGTTGTGAGTGGACAGGATTAGCTCTTCTATCTCAAAAGTTTGCCAGTCCCTGGGCTGGACCAAGACTTTGTGCATGAATGGGATAGGGATCATTTACAAAAAAAATAAGCTGAGTCCTGGTGGAGCAGTGGTTGTGACTGCGGCTCACAGGGTTGGTGGTTCAAATCCAGCAGCACTCTCCAAGAGCAAGGCTGGGCTTCCTACTCCCATCAGTGCAGTGATGTGAAAAGAAATTTTAAAACAATTGAAAAATTATGAATTAAATTTACATTTCAGATAGTTAATTTTGTATTCAACAGTTTAAACTACTTATCAATCCCTCATAAGTTACCTTCATCTCTTCTTTGATTTCTTTTCTCTCTCTTGGGAATCACTATCTTCCCCTTCACCTAGTGTATTAATACATGTCAGCCCTGTTGTCTATTGTTTCATCTTCCCTCCCTTGTTCACCCTTGCTCCCCCTGGTGCCGCACCCCCGGCAACCTCCAATGTCAGTTTCCTTTGGTATGAAAGTCTTTGTCTTTCCCCCCTTGCTTATAATAGTGGTCTCATATATTGTCCTTTTGTGATTAATTTCATTCAGCATAATTTTCTCCAGGTCCACTTATACTGTGAAGTGTTCCCTAGTTTCATCATTTTTGTATCAACTGGTATGATCTTGTGATTATATTTTGTTTATAGGATGGATTACATTGATTGTTTTTCTATTGTCAAACCATCCTATGTACAGGTATGAGTCTCACCTAATCAGGGTATTATATTGTATATATATGTATATATATATATATATATATATATATATACACACACACACACACACTATTGGGCAGTATTTTGTTGAGAATGTGTGCACAAAAGGGATATTGGTTTGTAGTTTTCTATTTTGGTAATGGCTTTGCCTGATTTTCTTATAAGGGTTATGCTTCATGTAATGAGTTTGGAAGTTTACTTTCCTTTAATATATTCTGGAACAGTTTGTGTAGCATTTCATTTCTTCTCAGAATGCTTAGTAGAATTGCCTGGTGAAACCGTCTGGCCCTGGACTTTGTGTGTGTAAGTTTTTAATGAGTTGCTCTTTGTTTTTCTTCTGTTATGGGCCTGTTGAGGTTTTTCTACTCTGGTGTGTATTAATTTATATGGTGCATTTCTAGAAATGTGTCCATTTCATCTAGGGTTTCAAATTTGTTGGAGTACCAGCTATTGTCCTTTGTGTGGCCTTGGTGTAAGCGATATCTATATCTATATCTATATATATATGTGTGTGTATATGGTCTCCAGAGAGTACTACATATGTGGCTGTGGCTCCAAGAAGAAGAAGGGTTCTGGTTATTGTAGGAGATACTTGAGAATTACTTTAAAAGCTTCCCTCAATGCAAAATGTCAGATAATTGGGAAAGAGATAGGTGTGTTTTAGTATTTTGTTCAAGGTAAACTCTCAAATGCAAGGCACCTTCTTAAAAATAAACACTGCCCAGGATTGCTAGTGTCTTAAACATTTTAAAAGGAGTAACCTGGCCAACTGATTGAGACCAGACCTGGGAAATGTCTGGCTGTTTCCCCCATGTGTTCTCTAGGTTCACAATGCCTTCATTGTCTGAGTTTAGCAGGACTTCCTTTTGCTGATTGATTAGACATTGTAAGGTCACGTGTTCATGATCTCATTACTTGTAAGTCAAAAGGCAGGCAGAGAGAAGGTCTTTGAGCACAAATTCCTTAAAGCTTTTCATGCTTGGTTTCCTGATTACTAAATTGTAGGGCTGCCTATTCCTTCATGCCTTTTCTTTCTCTACCCAACAGTTTTATTGGCATATGATTCATAGATCATGCAATTTAGCAGTTCAATCACAGCAAGAAGAGATGTACTAGCACCACCCCAACCAGTCTTAGAACATTTTCTTCATTCTTGTGATGATTATATTTGCTCCCCAAATATAATGCTCCCTTACCATAATCCCTAAATAATTTGCTCCCTTACCATAATCCCAAATAACCAATGCTCCAGTTTCTGTCTCTATAGATTTACTTATCCTGGATTTGAAATAGGGAAACATTAAAAAAAATTCCCCCAACCCAAAACTAGCAATAACAATGTAAAACAGAAAAAAACCTCAATAGAAAAAAGAACAAAAATATTAAAACTAAAACAAATTTAAAATTGGAGATCAAACATAAGGTGTTAAGTTTTAACATAACTTAATCTGCAGCAACCCACATTCCAGTGAATTCTTCATGATAGCAAGGCTATCCACATCCCTGAGTTATGGTCAGAGGGGATTCCTTAAGTGGTTTAATACACATGTACTTCCCCTTTACTTAAAACAAAATATAACAAACAGCTTTAAAACAGGTCAAAAGGAACATAAATGATCATTATTACATTTTAATCTAACTATGCCTGTCATACTCAACTTTAAAATGCTCTCTGTCTCATGACAGGGCAATTAGTATCCCTCAACTTTGATTAGAGGGGAATAATTGGAAGCTTAATCAATGTGTAGATCCTGCAAATGAATTTTGGGCTTCTCCTGTCATCTATAGCCTTCTGCAAACTGAGTGTTAACAATTTAAGTTCTGATACTATTCTCTCTTTTAGATTGGGATTAAAATATTTACAATTACACACAAGTAGTGTGCTTTCTCCATGTCGACATCTCATTTGGATGACTGCTTGTTTGAGAACAAGTCTTTAAGACCTCAGATATTATTCTTTTTGATAACTGGGTATCATTTAGTTTCTTCACCACACTTAGCTATTGCACCCATATTTTTAGTGATCTATTCATGAGGTCAGGGCCATGTCATAAGAACTAATTGTTCTTAGAATGGGACTAGAATTAAGGATAAGCCCTAAATCTATTCATGTGTATATGGCTTCTATATGTCTCTGGCTCATCTTAGAGACATCACTATCATTCTATGCTATAGGACATCATCAGTACCCCCCGGAGCATCACTTCTGCTGGTTTCTATCTTTATAGTAGTGGTTCCATATACTATTGATCCTTTTGTGATTGACTAACTTGGCATAATGTTCTCCATACTTTGCAGCATGTACAAAAACAAACTCAAGATGGAAAAAAGACCTACATATAAAACCTAAAACAATCAGGATCACCAATAAAAAAGAGGAATAAACTTAAAGGTTCTAATGCAGAACAGAAATGCACTGCCCAACATAATAAAAATCACTCACAGAAGATAAAAGACAAAACAGGGCCTTCTAAGAATATGACATTTAAGAACATCACAAAACTTCATCAAAAGAGTATAAAGAGAATTCACCAAATTAGGAAATTATATTTGGCAATTATATATCATATAAAGCACCAGTTTCAAAAATCTATAGAAAGTTACAACACCTTAATCAGAAAAACACAAATAACCTGATTAAAAAATAGGTAGAAGGCATGAATAGGCAATTTACTAAAAATGACATCCAGGTAGCCAACAATCATATGAAGAACTGCTCATCTTCATTAGCTGTAAGATGAGTACAGATTAAAATAGTGAGATACCACCTTACACTGACACTCTTAGCAAAATTCAAAAGAATATAAAATAATAAATACTGAGAGGATGTGAAATGATTGAAATGTTCATGCATTGCTAACATTGTAGAATTGTACAGCTACTGTAGAAAACAACATGGTTCTTTTAAAAACAAATGTCAACACAAATATCCTATGATCACAAAATCTCTCTACTTGATATATGCTGTAAAGGAATCAAGAACAAAATATCAACAGATATATTCACACTCATTTATTATAACAATTTATATGACAGCAAAAACATAATAACACTCAAAGACATTCTTCCCATTTGTGGAGGAATAGATAAATAAACTGTTACAAATACACAATGAAATATTTTGCATTCTTATAAAACAACAACAGTGAGTCTGTCAAACACATCATGACATGGACAAAATTGGGGGACATTATGCACTGCAAAATTAGTCAATCTCTTGAAGTCACAATACCATTATTATGAAGGAAAAAAAACCCAACGAGGAAAAATACAAACCAAGAGAGTTTTCACACCAAAGGAAAAGAGTTTGAATACTGCGATGAGGCCAGTAGTGGAACCAGGTCGGGGGTGGATGTTAGAGTGGAGGGAAGGGAAGGCAAAGTAGGTAGTCAACGAAGGTTGGTAGTCAAAGTAAAAGAAATAAGAAAGAGTCACACACGCTGGGGGATTAACTGGGATATTATCACTGCTTTGATGCCATGGGCTGTGCAACTACTTATAGTAAATATTTCTTCACATATGTTATGTTATATTCCACAAATAAAAGAAAAATAATAATCATAATAAGATATACAAGATAGAAGGATCACAGCCTTAAAAATGCTCTAAATTCCTTATCCATAGTATCTAAACCATGGTCCAAGGGGTTATAAAGCAAAGGAAAGTAAAATCGAAACAGTTCTTCTGGAACAAAAGAGCTAGTTTCAAACAAACGAACAAATAAGAAAATTAGGGATGTATTAACATAGTTCTGCTGTTGGGAAAAATTCATAGCCAATGAGTCCATTCTGATTCATAATGACGCTATAGCGTGAAGTAGAACTGCCCCTTGGAGTCAGCAGTCTTATCTTTCCCCCGGGGAGGGGCTGATGGATTTGAATTGCTGACCTTTGGTTAGCTGCTCAGTGCCTAACCCACCATACCAGCAGGGCTCCTTGTTGGAAATAAAGCACCATCAAAGTCAAAGGATAGCCATTAGAGAAAACTGTGGAGTTCAGAGCATGTCAGGAAGCAGTATATTTGCATGTCTGTCCATTCATCTCCCAAGATGGGGGCTCTTTTGGGATCTTGACTAGGCCGCTGGCGATGAGGATGAGCAAATAAACCACATACTTCACTAAATTGATCTGTGCACAGAAACATCTATAAGGAACGATGTTCCACCAGGTCTCTGAGATAAGCTTTCCAGGACATTTCTGTCTTTTGTGGCAGTGTCCTCTTCAGTCAAAGTGAATAAGGACTAGGAAATAGAGGGTAGGGAATACAGAGGTAAAATAAAGCTTTGCATCAGACTTCTATTTGGAGAATATGAGATTCTTGATGACTTAGGCAGAAACATAAAATATGAGAATATTGTAAGACTAATGCCTTTCATTGTAAATATCTTTTTAAAATAACACAAATGGTGATCATACATGTAGATTTGACCAGATAGTATGCATAAGAATTAAATTGAGTACATTTGTGGAGAGATGAAATGAAGAAGCTCAATATAATAAGGCAGATAAAAAGACAGACATTGTTTGAAAAGCAGTTAATCACTTATTCATGTGTAAGTTCAAGCTGAAAATGCAGAAAATTTAAAGAAATCTACTAGAGCCAAAGTAATCTCTTGAATCAAAGTAAAATCTTGTGTATATTCCACGTGAATTTAGAGACAATCTCAAGAACAGACTTCAGGCATTGAGCACTCATGGCCAAAGACCAATGGTCTATAGGATGATGTCAAGGACATCATACATGAAAAAAGACCCCCAAAAAAGAAAAAGGTAAACAAGTGGCCATCTAGCTTAGAAGAGCAAAGGCCGCGTGGATGAAACACACCAACCTGTGTGATAACAAGGTGTCAAAAAGAGCAGATTTCAAAGAACAAAAGATCCTATCATTGTGAATGAGGGGGAGTGCAGTTTGGGGTCCCAAAGTCCATCTGTAGGCAACTGGGCATCCCCTTACAGAAGGGTAGCCGGGAGATGAGTTAGTCAGGGTTCAGTGTAGCAACAGTGAGACATACAACTTTCCTCTAGTTCTTTAATGCTTCTTCCCCCCCCCCCCCCCCCACTATAATGATTCCAATTCTACCTTATAAATCTGGCTAGAAGATGTATACTGGTACACAAAAGAACTAAAAACACAGGGAATCCAGAACAGATGATCCCTTCAGGACCAGTGGTGACAACGGAAGAGTGGAGGGAAGGTGAAGTAGAAATGGGGAACCTATTACAAGGATCTACATGTCCTCTCTGGGGAATGAACAGAAAAAAGGGAGACAACAGACAGTGTAAGATATGACAAAATAGTAATTTATAACTTATAAAGGGTTCATGGGGAGAAAGGGGTAAAATGAGGAGCTGATACCAAGCTCTCAAGTAGAAAGCAAATGTTTTGAGAATGATGAGGGCAACAAATGTACAAATGTGCTTGGCTCAATAGATGTATGGATGTTTGTCTTTTTGAGCAAAACAAAATCAAATTTTATGGTCTTAAATGCAAAAGTAAAAGCAAACAAAAAACACAAAAAAGCAAAAGAAAAATTAACAGAGCAACCCAAAGTGTCAAGGCAATCACAGAGAGCGGTGCGGGTTTGTCTTTTAGAAACTATAGTTAAGGCATTTATTAATAGCTAACAGGCAAGAAGTTAAGTACTTGTCTGCAGAGGGTTCATACAAAAGCAAATTTCCAAATGTAAAATAACAACAAAAATCCAACTAAAATAGGAAGGGAAGCCTAGTGCTCACGAGAAGGGGATGTGAGACACGGTGTTCAAATGTTTATGGTGGAGAGCAGAGCACCACCACTGCCATGCTCACTGGGCCCCTCGGGGCTGCAGGGGGAGCGGGAGTCCAGTGAGCACATGGGTGGCTCCAGGCTGACTCGGGTCCATCCCCACTGGTGGATTGTGATAAGAATTGTGTTAGCCCCAAATTAAAAAAAGCATTAAACAAAAAAATTAAAAAGAAAGAGTATTAAAAAGATAATTAGGGCTGAGGCTTGGTGGTGTAAGTGATTGAGTGCAGGACTGCTGCCCACGGGCTTGGCAGTTCAAATCCAGCGGTGGCTCTCAGGAGCAGCGCTGGGTAGCGCCCTTGACCACCAGAGGGCAGTGATGCCCCCCAAAAGACAATTAAGAATGGAAAGAACAAAATGACACCAGAAGAGACTCTTATTTTCTTCTGATTGTAGAATAGTTAAAGCAAGTGGAAGAAATGATGAGATAAAAGGAATCAATAGAAAAGTTCAGGGCTGAGCCCCAGTGGCGTAGTGGTTGAGTGCGGGACTGCGGTCCAAGGGCTTGGCGGTTCAAATCCAGCAGTGGCTCTCCAGGAGCAAAGCTGGGCCACCTACTCCCACCAGAGGGCAGTGATACCCCCCAAAAAAAACTTAAAAAAAAAGTTCAAAGGGCAGCTTGGGAAGATAAAGTATTTTAATAAATTGAGCAAAGATCCAGGAATAGTTATAAAAGAAAAAGGGAGGACATATTTGGGATTTCTCAAGCTAAAAGTAATGAATTAAAAAAACTACAAGCCAGGGGCTGAGCCCTGGTGGAGTAGTGGTTGTGCATAGGACTAGTGGTTCAAATCCAGCAGCAGCACTCCAGAAGCAAGGCTGGGCCACCTACTCCCACCAGAGGGCAGTGATGCTCCCCCCCCCCAAAAAAAAACTCAAAACTACAAGCTGGGCTGAGCCCCGGTGGCATAGTGATTGTGTGCAGGACTGCGACCCACAGAGTTGGCAGTTCAAACCCAGCAGCAGCTCTCCAGGAGCAAGGCTGGGCCTCCTATTCCCATCAGGGCAGTGATGCCCACATATAAAAATAAATAAATATCATTTAAAAACCAAACAAACAGAACCCCCACCCCCTTAAAAGCCTCTAGTTGTACTTCTGAAAAATTCTGTGGGAAAAATAGTGAATACAGTAGCATCAGTGGAAGGAATACAGTCTTTGTACCTAAAAATATGGAGCTCTGGGATTGTGGTTACATTTTGAGCTGCAAACTAAGAGGTCAGCAGTTCAAGACTACCAGCCACTCCATGGGAGAAAGACAAGACTTTCTACTCCTGTAAAGAGCTGAAATCTCAGAGGGCAGTTCCACTCTGTCCTCTAGAGTCACCATGAGTTGGTCCTGTGGGGTTACTGTGAGTTTGTCCTATAGGACACTATGGATCTGTCCTACAGGGTTGCCATAAGTGGGTATTGAGTGGATTGCAGTGTTTGCTTTGGTTTGGTATCAGAATTGGTAAGCATTCAATCATTTCAGAAAGTAGTATATGATCAAGAACCATAGTATTGAAGGGGGACGCTCAATCTTTATGGAGATCATTGTTGAAAACAAGGCTCCAGGATGCCAACTGAGATGTTTCAACAATGGATGGAGTGCTAGAATAACTCACTCACCCATTCCAAGATATTTGGAAAACAGCTAACTGGCCAACAAATTTGAAGAGATCTGTGTTTTTGCTCATCCCAACAAAAAGTGGTCCATTAGAATGTAGGGATTATTAATAATAACATGCATAAGTAAAACTTTGCTGAAGATAATTGATCAAAGATTGCAAAAACTCTTTAAAGTGATAAAAGGCAATAATACCACTTTGATGAATAAGATCAAAGCTATGGTATCTTCTATTCATCTTTAACTTTTTTTTGTGAATTGGACAAAGGGTTACATAACTGATTGCTTTCCATTCCACAATTCCCACTCATTTTGTTTCATGTCACTGATTTTAATTCCCCAAAGGAGGCATCACATATCCTCCACATCCTTCCTCAGCTTTCTGGTTTTTATTCCTCCTCTGTTTTCTCTTTTTTTAAATCCTTCTTAACATTGTCCTTGTGTTAGTGCTGTCCTTTTGATCTCAAATGGATGATTATCCTATCACACCATAGTATTTTCAGTGGACTCATGCATACAGAAGTTAGACAATGCATAGGAAGACCCAGAGAATTGATACTTTGAATTATGGTGTTTATATACTATGGACTTCCAGGAAAAACAAATCTGTAATGGTAGAAGTACAAACAGAATGAGCCTTAGAGGTGAGGATGGTGAGACTTTGTCTCAAGTATTTTGACCGTGTTATCAGATTGGACTACTTCCTGGGTAAGGATATCATGCTTGGTGAAAAAACAAAGGAAGCTCCAAAATGAGAAAATAAGATGGGCTGAAAAAGTGGTTGCCACAATGGACCCCGATGTGACAACAACTGTGAGGTTGTTCTAGGGCTAGGCAATGTTTTATTTCATTGTTCATCGGATCTCTGTGTGTCAAAGCTGACTCAAAGGTACTGACAAATAACAATAGAACACCTTTGACATCTTGGCAGGTTATTTTTGACTTAGTGAAAGGATTCTTGTTTCCCTTGAGGAAAACCTGGATTGGATTCTCACATCTTATGTGGAGCCACTACTGGTTTTGAAGTGGAGACTTAAGTAGTATTATGATGTTGATATGGTATCGACAGATTAAGATGGAATAAGAAGAAAGGTCTGGGAATGTACTTTCAAAAGTGAGCCAATAAAAACCTTCAGAATATCAACAGTCAGACTAACTCACCTGTAGCTAACAACATCATCTTGAGAGATACTGGCATTCTTTGGGACACAATTTAGACGATAGTTAGTCAATTATGATCATGTCTTCTCCATCATATAAGAGACTAAAAACAATCATTAATGGGATAAAAAGTCTGAGTGGGGTTGACTCGTGTCTGCATACTGATCCATCAATCCCACTGAGACCCACAAAATCCTTTTGCAAGTACAGTCTTCTGAGATAAGGATGTGGTTTGTGCCCACAGAAAGAGGGTGAGACCTTGAGTTTTGTATGAGAAACCAGTCCAATGCTAGTTTTCTTAAACTCATACTTTCAGCCACTGACTCCCCTGTTCTTTTGATTAAATTCATTTTCAGCATTGGCAAGTGGTAGTGTGAATGGTCCCTACACTCATAAAGGTCATAGAAATGGCAATATTGAATATATATAAAATAATAAATTATTGGATAAAAGCTTGCATCTCAAAACTGGAAAGAAACTGAAAAGGTCCTCTGGACTCATTTTTTATTTTCTTAACCAAAGTTCTTTGCTGTTTGCTGTATCAATTCTGACATAGAGCAACCTGATGGACTGAGTAGAATTGCTATATAGGGTTTCCAAGACTGTCATCTTTCTGGAAGTATGCTGCATCATACTTTAGAACTTTTTAGTTAGTAGCTGAGCATTTTTATTTTTTGGTTTCCATTTTTATTTCTCAAAGAATGAAAAGATCAAACTCATGGTCATGCAATTGATGCTGATGCAGGGCTATTTGTTAGCACAGACTAGAACTCCCCTGTAGGTTGCTGAGACTGCAACTTTAAAAAAATGATCTTACTGGGGGCTTGTACAACTCTTTTTATAATCCATCCATACATCATCCGTTGTGTCAAACACATTTGTACGTTTGTGGCCCTCATCATTCTCAAAACATTTGCTTCCTACTTGAGCCCCTGGTGCCAGCTCCTCACTTTCCTCCTTCCTCCCTCACGGACTCTTGATAATTTACAAATTGTTATTATTTTGTCATGTCTTACACTGTTTGATGTTTCCCTTCACTCACTTTTCTGTTGTCTGTTCCCCAGGGAGAAGGTTATATGTAGATCCTTGTAATTGGTTCCCCTTTTCTACCCCACCTTCCCTCTACTCTCCCATATTGCCACTGTCACCATTGGTCCTGAGGTGTTTATCTGTCCTAGATTTCCTGTGTTTCCAGTTCTATCTGTACCAGTGTATGTCCTCTGGTCTAGCCAGATTTGTAAGGTAGAATTGGGATCATGATAGTGGATGGTGGGTGAGTGAGGAAGCATTTAAGAATTAGAGGAAAGTTTATGTTTCATCATTGCTACACTGCACACTGTACACTTACCTTCTGTAATGGGATGTCCAACTGCCTACAGATTGGGTTTGGGTCCTGTGGTAGTTATATAATTGTCAATTTGAGAGGCTTATGAATGAAGGGGTGGAGTCTAGTCTGTCAATCAGATCATAGCCAATGAGGCTTCTGTGTGGACATGTCTTCCTGAGAATTCTGGGATATCCTGATTTTCCTCCTTGGAGGTCAGAGACACTTTCTTTCAGCTCACTTTCTGTGAGACCTTCCTGAGGAGAAACCATGTGAACCTACCCTAATGCTGCCCTGGGAACTGCAGTAGCCACATGGAGACCCCTGCCAAAGCTGAGATGCTTGCTTTCTACCACTGACTGTGATCTTCTACATGCAGCATCATGGCAGGTGTTCTGTGAGACTGAAGAGGACTTTATAAGTTGCTGTCGGACTTATGGGCTAATATCAGACTTATGAACTTTATCTGGGCTGAGCTGGGATGTTGTCTCAGTGTTCATTTCCTCTTGTATATAAACCTCTCCCTTATATAAATATGAGTGTCTCCATGAATTTGATTCTCTAGTCTACCCAAACTAACACAGGTCCCCAATCTGCTCTCCCTTCATTCAAAATGATGTGCTTTTTTTGTTCCTTGATGCCTGATGCCCAATCCCTTCAACTTTTCACTATCACACAGGCTGGTGTCCTTCCATGTGGGCTTTTTGCTTCTGAGTTAGATGGCTGCTTGTTTACCTCCAAGCCTTTAAGACCCCAGATGCTATATCTTTTGATAGTTGGGCACCATCAGCTTTTTTCACCACATTTGCTTATGCATTCATTTGTCTTCAGAAATCATGTCAGAAGGGTAAGCATCTTGGAATGCCAGTTGAAATACAAAGTGTTCTTGCACTGAGGGAGTACTTGAGAGGAGGTCCAATGTCCATCTGCTACCTTAATACTAAACCTATGAATATATGCACATAGATCTATTTCCCCATTGTCATATATAAATATATTTATACATGTACATGCCTTTATTTAGACCTCTATAAATACCATGTTTCTCCTAGTTCTTTACTCTATTTCATTTTACTTTCCCCTTGCCCCATTATCATGCTCAGTCTTCATTCGGGTTTCAGTAATTCATCTCGGTTACATTTCCCTTTTATCAATCCCTACCAGCTCTCTTACACCCTTCTTGCCACTAATTTTGGATCACTTGTTGGTCCCTTGTCCCTAGGTTGGTTAGCACCACTTCCCTGCACTATATTTGAAATCTTAATTTTGGTTAAAAATTTGGTTAGCAGCCCCAAAGTAATCACAGTACAACCAGGGATTAGTTAATAACATTTGCTTATATTTGCTTAAATACATTAAAAACATTTGCTTAAATATTTCTTTGACTTTGATTATAGACCAATGGTTCCCAATACCTGGGTTACATCAATTTCCAATTCAATCACAATGTTTGGGGGTGGGGACCAGGTAATACTAATTTTAAAAGTTGCTCAGTAATTCCAGTAATTCTGAGCAAATAATTGAAGAAGCTGGATTATATGATGAAAAATGTAGCATCCGGATTGGAGGAAGGCTTAATAGCCTGCAATATTCAGAGGACACAACCTTGCTTGCTGAAAGTGAAGAAGACTAAAAGCACTTGCTAATAAAGATTGCAGCTTTCAATATGGATTGCAATTCAATGTAAAGGCGACAGACAACCTCACAGCAGGACCCATAGGCAACATCATGATAAATGAAGAAAAGGTTGAAGTTGTCAAGGACTTTGTTTTCCTTGACTCCACAGTCCAATACTCATGGAAACAGCACTCAAGAAGTCAAAAAGACACATTGCTTGGAGTAAATCTGCACAAGACTTTTTAAAAGACTTGAAAAGTAAGGGTGTTACTTTGGATCTGACCCGAGCTATGATATTTTCAGTTGCCTCGTATGCATGTGAAAATAAGAAGATTGAAGAAGAATGTTGCACTCGATAAAAATATTGAAAGTGTCTTGGACTGCCAAAAGGACTACAAGCCTGTCTTGGGAGAAGTACAGCCAGAGTGCTCCTTTAGAGGGAAGGATGGAGAGAGAGTTTCTCTTCCACACTTCAGACAAGTGGTGAGGAGAGACAGTCCTTGGAGGATACCATATGTGGTCAGGTGGACAGGCAGAGAAAAAGAGGAAGACCCTCAGTGAGATGGATTGAGTGAATCGGAACCAGCTCAATGGCACCAAACAATATCCAAAACAATATTGAGCATTGTTGTGGAAGTTATGTGCTTATGTTAATTTTATGATTCAAATATAGGGGTGGAGTCTAGCCTGTTCATCTGGAGATAGCCGTTGAGTAGCCAGTGAGGCCTCTATGTGGGCATGGCTTTCTCCTGAGACTTCTGGGAAATCTCGCGATATTTCCCTCGTGAAGATGAGAAGCTATCTTCCTCCCTGGTTGGGAGTTAGAATTAAAGATAAGACAAGATGGCAGCATCCGAGGAGCCAGCGGAGAAACCACATGGCTTTGCCCTGATAGAGCCAGACCTCTGAAGCTGGAGAGGCCACATGGAGACCTCTGCCAGCAGTGAGTTGCTTCTGCTGTTGATGGACCCTGAGCCCTGGAAACAAGGAGCCATGTGGAGACCCCTGCCAGCTCCGGGATTCTGCACCCACTGACCTGTGACTTCGTGAGTCAGAAGGAGACTTTATAGACCGATTTTAAGCATATGGGTTAATATTGGACTTACGACTTTGTACTTGACTGGATTGGGATGCTTTCTTAATGTCCTATTTCTCTAATATATAAACCATACCTTTATATCCATATGCACGTCCACGAAATTTGTTCCTCTAGTCTACCCAGACTAACACAATTGTTTATAGAAATTTCTGTCCCCAAGTGACTTCTCTGAGGTACCATAAAGTTCCTACACTTGATCTTAGCCAAAAGGCCGAGAGGGAATAGAGTCAGTAGTTCCTAACAACAACAACAATTCCAATTTGCAGCAAAGTTTGGGGATTGTTAGCTTGGAAGTAATTTCAGTTTTTAGAAAACATTTTACTGCAGTTATGACTCTGAGCTCTGGTAAAGACTATCGATTTGTTACTCATTATGCTGGTGAAAAATATCAAAAGTAGCATAGACTGCCAGAAGAACAAACAAATCTGTCTTGGGAGAACAGCCAGAATGTTTCATAAAAGCAAGGATGGCGAGACTTTGTCTCACCCCCTTTAGACATGTTATCAGGAGAGACCAGTCTCTGGAAAAGGACATCTTACATAACAAAGTAGAAGGCTAAGGAAAATGAGGAGGCCCTTCGACAAGAGGGACTCACACAGTGGCCGCAACAATGGGTTGAGGCATAAGAATGCCTGTGAAGATGGCACAGCCCGGGCCACATTTTGTTCCGTTGAGTCTGCCTTGGATCCCTGCGAGTCTGCCTGGGCTCAGTGGCACCTAACAACATGATCGTGAGGGAAGCAGACACGGAATTCATCTTCATTCATATGAGTACAGTAACTGAAGTCCTAAGAAGTTAAGGAACGTGTTTGAGGCACAAAATTATGTCTGGTTTAAAGCAAATGTCATTCCTTTCAATTATGTAGGGCTAACCATTGTATCTAAACATGTTTTTGAATGGTAAGATGAGAGGGCAGGTGGGGGATTGTGAGGATACTGGGCTTGAAATCCCAGGAAATTGGATATGGACCTCAGTGAACATTCATGAAAGCCACCTGAATGTATGTCTCCTGCCCTTTCTGCCAATGTTCTTTCTACCTGTACACTGCTGGTTTGCATATAATCTATAGGGAGGTAAACAGAATTTTGGTGTTGGAATTGAACAAAATTAGGAAAACCTGCAGCTTCTCTTCAGATTTAGAAGCAACTACATGTCTCCTTGTACTTTCCAATTGCTCACCATGAGTTTTGAGACAGTCTCAAATATTTCTTCGATTATAAACTTTTTTTTCCCAGATTTTCATCATCAGGTATTGAGAAAATCTACCATTTACCAGGATTTGCACCAGCATATAGAAAGAGAATATGAGCAAAATGGTAATGAGATAAATGATCCTCTTATAATAACTCAGTTTCTCCGAGGCTTTGAAGTTTATTAACTATAAATTTAGAAGAAAGGATGAAATAATTTATTCATAATTCCCCAAAATCACACTAATGTAAAATGTTTTTTCATGGCATGATTGATTAACCCTATTTTAGAAATGGAGTTGGAAATACTGAACACGTAGAAAAATGAATTCTTGGATAAAGGCCTATGTCTTAGAACTAGAAAGGAAAGGAAAAGCTCCGGACAGATTTCCTGTATCTAGGTAATTAATAGTTTTGTTCTTTTTCCATTGGGTTACCTCAGAGCCATGGTGCCCTCTGGACAACTGAAGGAAACATTGCCCAATTTCACATCATCTTCATAATCAGTATATATGCTCAAATTCATTGCTATGGCCAGTGTCTAGCTGAAATGCATTTCAGTCTAGGTGGTCTCATCTTCTAGCATGTATAGGACAGTTTGCAGTTGTGATCAGGGTTTTTATGGTTAAACATTTTGGAAGTAGATGACCAGATTTTTCTCCCTAGTCTGTCTTACTCTACAAGCTCCACTGAAACCACGTGTGATCCTGCTGGTATTTGAAATATCATGGCATAGCTCCCAGCACTTGCCTGTCAGTTTGTCATACTGGTGTGACTTATTTGTTGTTGTGATCACGGAAGCTAACATATAAGATGGTATTTCAAATGCCAGGAGGGTCACCCAAAGTGAACAGTTTTCAGCAGAGCTTCCCGATGAAGAAAAGGCTATGAAGAAGGAATAGGTTGCTCACCTCAGGGGCATTATCAATGGAAATCCGATGGATAGCATTGAAATACTGTCAGATACTCAAAATCCCATGAATAGCAGTAGAACATTTTCAGATAGGAGCTCCTAAATTTGGAAGGCCCTCAAAGCACAACTGATAAAGAGCTGCCTTCTCAGAACAGAGTCGACCCTAATAAGATGGAAAGAATTAAAGCTGTGGGAGTAGAGCTTTCACCAAGACCTTCATTTGCTGCATGGCTCAAAATGAGAATAAGTAGCTGCAAAATTCTATTAATAGTTAAAACATTGACAGTATAAAGTATGAATCTAGGAAAATTGGCAGTTGTGTCAGCCCAGGTGGACTAGAGAAACAAATCCATAAACAAGCATATGGATACAAGGGAAAAGTTCATATACAAGAGGAATGGAACATTGAGAAAGCATCCCAACCCAGTCCAGTTCAAAGTCACAAGTTCGATATTAGCCCATATGTCCAATACCAGTTTATAAAGTCTCTTTCTGACTCATGAAACACATGTAGTAGAGGTGTCCTGGCGCTGGTAGGTGTCTCCCCATGGCTCTTCATTTCCAGGGTTCAGGGCCCGTCAGCTGTATCCGTTGGTGGTGGAAGCATTTCAGCACTGGCAGGGGTCTCTCTGTGGTTTCTTGGGCCCCAGAAATCTGGTTCCATCAGGGAAAGCCCTTGTGGCTTCTCTTCCGGTTCCTCCATTCTTCAGGATTCAGGATTGATCAGCATGCTGTCATCTCTCAGTAGTTCGTCTCCAAGTGAGAGTGAGTCAAGTCTCTCTTCTCCAATTGAGAAATACCATAAGACTTGCCAGAATTCTCAGGAGAAAACCATGCCCACACAGAGGTCTCATTGGCTATCTCCAGATTAACAGGCTAGACCTCACCCCTATATCCCAATCATGAAATTGACTTCAAGAACATGACTGCCACAGCAGTCATCAAAAGGAAAGTAGAATGTACAAAGAGCAATATTCTAGGCATTAGTGATCTAAAATGGACTGAGATTGACCAGTTTAAATCAGAAAAACATTTGGTATACTACAGGAATGACACAATCCAGAGGGATAGCATTGCATTCATCGTCAAAAAGGACATTTCAAGATTATCTTGAAGTACAGCACTGTCTTTGCTAGGATAATACCTATATGCATATCAGGAAATTCAATCAGCACAACTACTATTCAAATTTATGCATCAACAACTAAAGCTAGAGCTGCAAAACTTGAGGAAAAATTTTAATAGTTTTATTGGCATATAATTCACATATGATATAATTAAATTGTTTGCTCATGTTAAGCATCTTAGAATCATCACCACAATCCATTTTAGAACATTCTTCTTTCTTGTACTCTTGCTATTAGTGACCCATTTCACCCCAACCTTTCCTGCTAGTCAACCTCTCATCCCCAAAGAAAACATTAATCCAGTTACTATCTCTATAGATTTGCATATCCTAGATTTCACACACAGAAAATATCCCCAAAGAAGCAAACAACCAGAACCCTAACAACAATAACAAAATAGACAAAAACTTCAATGGAAAAGCAAGCAGAAAATATTAAAAACTAGAACAAATTTAAAATGGGCCAAAAAGGAGATCAAATGATAAGATGTTAAAATGTAATCTAACTGCATCTGTAATAATCCACTTTTCAATGCATTCTGTATGAAAGCAAAGATATTCACATCCCTGGTCTCATTCACTGAAGCTTGATCCACATGTACCCACCTCCTTGGGAGGAGGACCATACTCTGTCTCCTTCACATTTCTGTTTTCAAGCCACATGGAGCTATGCTGACAGCAGTCAGAGAGCCCTGGAGATGCGTCCATTGCCAATGGATCCACAAGATTTTGTACCTACCAACCTGTGATCTTCCTGCACTTGACATCATTGTATGTGTTGCATGAGTCTGAAGAGAATAGCAGACATATGGGCTAATATCAGACTTATGGACTTGATTGGGAGTGGGCTGGGATGTTTTCCTAATATACAATTACTCTTTGATATAAAGTTCTCTCTTACAGACATATGAGTGTGTCTGGATTTGTTTCTCTAATCTACCTGGACTAACAGTATTCCACATGAATTTTGAAAACATCTTCTCCTGATTGTATCATGTAATAAACCATATGATTTTCTAATTCAAAATGGCCAACATCAGTGCATTTCAGCTCATTAATGCCAAGGATATTGATCTTTGTGCATTTCACTTTTGACAACTTCCAACATTCCTAGATTCATAGTTTGTACTTTTCAAGTTCTTATTATCTGTAGATTTTCCTCAGCTGTTTCTTCTCACCTAGAGTTGTGCCACATCAGCAAATGAAGTTCTTGAAGGCTTTACTCCCACAGGCTTTACTCCATTCTTATAACCATGGCCAACTCTATGTTGAGAAAGCAGCTTCTCTAGTTATATTTCAAATGCCTTCCAACCCGAGGGACCAATTCTCTGGCACTGCCTCCAGAAACGTTCTGCTTCCATTCATTAAGATTTGAGTATATGGCAATGTTTCCAGAAGGTTCCATAAGGTTTTCAGTGGCTACTTCTTCTGATATAGGCAACTGGTTCGTTCTTCATAGTCTGTTCTTCATCTGGAAGCTCTGCTAAGACTAAAAATCTTACATGAATGATTTCTTTTAGTCTTTAGGAATTCCTGAGGGTGGAGGTGGGGTGCATGTTCTTTAACACACTCGATGCTAACAGAGACAACTCACAGAAAGGTCTGGTGTTTTCCTTATGAAAACTCAGCCATTGAAAACCAGATGAAGAGTGTTTTAGAATATGTTTAGCAAGTTTTCTGTTTCTTTCTGGAAGCCTCCACCTCCCTAGAAATAAATAAATAAAGGAAGAAAAAAAGAAAGAAAGCCCTGTGAAGTTCAGTACTGATGCATATAATACATGGGGTTAGCATGAATCCGAATCATCTTGGCAACAGCTGATTTGATTTTTGGCTTCAATCCTCTTAGATTAAAACTCTTTTAATCACCAATTTATTTCTACACGGAAGATTAGAAAGATTCAGAGACTTGTACAAGGTCAACAGTTAGTAAAGGGATAGAGTAGGAAGTCGAACACACCGTCTGACTTCAGAACTGATATGCTCACCCCCCAAACTACACCATTCTAAGCCTTTGAAGGATACTTATTTAATTCTCACAATAGCATTATTGGTGAGGAAGTGGAAGCTCAGAGGCCAAATGACTTGTCTGAGGTCACATAAAATTTTGCAATAAGCCTGCTAGACTCCAAAGTCTTCTCATCATTAATGCTGTTCTCCAATTGCTCTCTCTAGAATATCACCCATGTTCCACAATTTTGGACTGGGTTTTGTTTCTACAGAGTATAGGGGTGAAAATTTGCTATGGATGATGGGGGTTGGGGTGGAGAATTCAAAGAACTGAAGGGTTCCAATACTTTCCAGTTCTCTGAAGGGTTCCTGTACTGAGGTGACTAAGTTCCTTCTGTTTTTCTTTGTTGGTAGAGCTCACTGAAAACATTGGTCTTCCCCCAAATCTGCTTGAAAAACATGGCCCTTGGCCAGCTTATGTCACATATACCTCCCCAGTGGTGAAAACACTCATTGAGAAGAGTAGAACTCGAGATCTGGAATGCCTGGAAGCCATTGAAGAACAGCAGCAGCAGCAGCAGCAGCAGCAGCAGCAGCAGCAGCAGGGGTCGAGGGCGAAGAAGCCTTCCAGCATCACTGAACTGCACCCGTGCAAGTCCTCCAGTGAGGGTGTGATAAAGGATGCACTTTCAGAGACCACCTTATCGGTTTGGGGGGCTTTATCTGCAATGGCCATGGGCCCCACAGCTCTCCCAGAACCCACACACTTCATTCCAGATTCCAGAGAATATCCCACCATAAACTGTAACAAAATCATCTTCTCCCAAAAGCCCATGATGAGGATGCTGCCATACAGCTCATCACTGGCCACTAAAGAGAAACACCCCAATGTTTAGCAAAGCAATTCTGCAACCATCCCACAAGATTATATGGCAATTAAGCTCCATTTGCCACAAATCTCATTTCCTTGACATTTGCATTCATTTCAATCATACAGAGGTTGGCATTGATCAGCTAGATCAGAATGTAGGTCTTAAGGGCTCATCTCCCCCCAGCATCTACTTTGCAGTCTGCCAGGAGCTGAGCTGAACCGGGTATCAGTTACCTCCCAGAGATGCTTGGAACCTAATTGTGGATGGATTCTTCAGGGCCCAGGCAGGGGACAAAAAGCACATCAATCATTTTATCAGGAAGCATGTTACAGAAAGACTTACTAATCAGGTGAATGAAAGAGAACTCTAAGGAGGTAGCAACTGTAGATTTTGGTTATCACCCGCATGGCTTGGGGTGGGAGGGGGGCAAATGGAACATCTTGAACTTATTCAAAGTCAGGCACTTGGAGATTGAATGAGATGCTGCTCAGCTGGTATCTCTGAGCTGGGCGTAGAGTCCTTGTGGGGCTGCAAGCTGACGAGGAAAGGATGCTGTCTGGTTGACGTTAGTGTCTCTGAGGGCAAGCCATGAAATTGATTTTTGTGAGTGCTAGAGGAACTGCAAACGGGATGCAAATGCTTCTGGGAAAAACTACCAAAGACGGGGTGAAGAAGAAACCTGCCTGAGGGCGGCTGACAGCAACAAATGGAGAGTTAGCAGGATGCAGACAAGGAACAAGCAAGGAGAAAGTGCTCTCTTTAGCATGCTTGTTGGCAGAACCCATCAGGGAGTAAAGTCAGAATGTGGTTTGAAGAGAGTCCTCAGAGTCTGCGTGGAGTACAAGGAAGAGGAATAAAAGTTGAGAGAAAATGAGGCTAATAACCAGTCCAGCAGGGTTCATGCTCCAGCTGGCACCCAAATTAAAGTACCGAGATGCTTTTCCCTCGGAGGGTTTACAAGGAGGCAATAGGAGTAAAGATGTTCCCTGCTGAGAAATGGATGCATTGTACCCTCTCACTTTGTCCAGGGCCCCTTAGCTGCTGCGCCCCAAAGCAACTTTGAAAAAGTACAGGTGAAAATGCCTCCGTGTTCCAGCAGGGCTGCTCTGGTGAGCAGATGGAGTCTTGGTGGTGTAGTGGTTGCGAGCTGGGCTGTGGTTCTCAGGGTCTGCAGTTCAAAATCAATAGCTGCTCTCTGGGGAAAGGATGGGGCTTCCTACTCCCCTCAGCAGTTACAGTCTTGGAGACTCACAAGGGAAGTTCTGCCCAGCACGATAGTGTTGACATCTACTGGATGGCAGTGTGTGGAGGGTTTGCTGGGGGAGCAGTTCCTGGGTGACTCCCAGCTGTTACTTGTCAGACAGCACCTAGAATTGATCCAACTCTGAACTGGCTCCGACTGGCTCCAAATACAGCAATTCCAAGCCATCCCCAGTCTACAGTCAGACAGGCAGCACGTTTAGAAGCAAGGTGGAGCTGGTTATGCTGGGCAGATCCAGCTGGCCTCGTCTTTAGGGCTCATCTTTTGGTAGCTTTCTTTTCTTTGACTATCTTAGTACAACGCCATTCTCTCTTTCTTGGTCTCCTGATCTCTCCTGAAGAGTGAGAGAACCAGACATACCACAAATGTTCCCTCTGGCCCCAGAAGCCTGGGCTTCAATGTTCAATTTGAGAAGCTGTTATTACCCACCCCTCCTCCCTCCCAGATGTAGAAGATGCTATGTGTGGATACTTGTGCCATCAGAAAAGTTGTTTGATGAATGTGCCCTCCTACACATCTAAGGGTTTTGTGTAAAATTTGGCAGACACAGATGCAGCTTTCTAAGACTCATCTCTGGGTGCTAAGCATTTGGATTGAGACACACAAAGCAAGGAACTAGCTTTCCAACCTTTAGCTGGATTGAATTCTTGGCCAAAGTATAGATGGGCTGCAGCGAATCTGAGTCCATTAAGCATGTCCAGACATGGGCTGAGGTGACATGTATTTCCTCCAACAGTAATATGTGTCTCTTTATTCTGTCATTTTATGAATGTTGGTGGCCAGGATGTATTAGGGAAGGAAGGGATACTAGTATCAGTGAGTGTTAAAGCTTACAAGGGCCCAGTGCTCTTTCTTTCAATACATTTGAGGGTGGCAATATATGGTCATTTACCTAACTAAGGTCATGTGTTTTGTTTTTAATTTAACTTTAGGGGGCCTAATAGATTTTTTTAAAAAATTTGTACCCAAAGTAATGGGCTGCTCACCATAGGTGGACAGTTCCAGGACACCACCCACTCCCTGGGAGAGAGAGGAGGCTCTTGCTCCCGTAAGCATTTACAGTCCTGGAAACCCTAAGGGGTTGCTATGACTTGCAATAGTCTCAATGGCAACGGGCTTAAAAAAACAAAGCCCCCAAATTGATGTTCTGTAGCTGGGATGACTTAGATCAATGTTATTCTCAATAATAATTATTTGGACACAATCAACACCCTTGTAATGTGATGAAGGTTGTTTTTCTGTGATGACAGTCCATGTTTATCACCCCCTTGAGCAATGTTAATAAAGAAAAAGTCTGATCACTTTTGAAATGAGAGATTCTGTTTGAGGCCAAACTGGGATTCGTAGGTCTTCCCAAAAGAAGCAATTAGTGAACTATGACTGAACTATGACATGAGGACCATGGAGGTTTCTGAAAAATAATTTTCTCAGTGAAGAAGCCATTGGGCAAGACCAGCTGGACCGGGTAATGGATTCTTGGCCATTGAGGAGCTGGAGGGTGATTCTTAGTAACTTAGAGTATCTGTTGTTTATGTTTGTCTCCTAGTACAGACAGCGTGTTGTTATGATGACACACAGATTTCATCAAAGCTTCTAGACCCAGATAAACTAGGAAGAAAGGCCTGGCAAGCTATTTCCAAAGATTTGGCCCAATGAGAGCCCCACGGATTTGGTCCCTTGATGCATGGAATCCAGCAGTAGCAGCCACACTTCTTTAAATGTGCTGAATGTTGGGAATGGTGAGTTGGACTTGTAAGGGGCACTTTCACGGTACAAATACCAAGGAGGGAGGAGGCATTTTCTTGACTTTATAGCACACCAGCTCACAGGCTCCCACTGTCCTAGTGAACAAGAAACACCTAGGTCTGTGGACATTTAGTGGAACCAGCATTGTTCACGAGAACTTGAGATACATTTTTCTAGCACTCTGAGAAGCATATGTGGAGCCCTGCTTATGTCAGCAGATGGGGCATGGAATGGCATGTGGCTTATCCCATTGAATGTCATTTTAGTTATCCAACCCCGTGAGAGAGGCCTAGAGTATCTCCGATTACTCTGAATGTCTTTAACTTCCAACTTGAAAAGGGACCTGGTTCTCTGCAGCACGTTTTATGTATCTGCTCAACTTATGAAATGTTCTGCCTGCCAGGAAAGCTGCTTCAGTAAGTCTTCCTGCACAAGTAGGTTTATGAAACATCAGAATATGCATTTGATTGGCCTGCCTCTGTTGCTCTGTAACTAAGGCCTTGTTCTGACACATACTGAACAGCTGCTTTGAAATACATTCTTTGGCTCTGTAGACAATATGGTATTTACCATTTGAGAATTCCACGGTTGGTGTTTAAACAGTTGCTGTTTAACTTTGGCTACATGATGGAGCATGCTGGTCATTTTCACTTTGGCAGGCACTCTAAGGAGTCAGCCCTTCTGCAACCTACCTGCTGCAGCCTAAGGCCGTGTTTTCATGGAGGCGGTTAGGTTGCTTGGCAGAGAAGAGACTGTAGGAGAGGCTTCATAGAAGTAACCATGTAAATAAGGGCAACAGTGCAGGTGCAGACAAATCAGATGTTTGCGGGCAGCCTGATGACCCTCTAACTATATAGGGTGGCTGGACTGGGACCTAACTAGGAGGCCTAAATCATGCATGGAGTAACTGCTTTGGAATGGCCCAGCACAGCACGACCAGCTGATGTCAAGTCAACTCTCATAACACTCCTAGTCTTGACTGATGCCAACCAACCAGCCCTGTAGCCCACCTGCCTACCCACTCATTTAGTTGTATTCAAGCTGATCCGGACCCACCTATCAGAATAGCACTGTGCTCCACAGGGGTTTCTGTGGCTGACTTTTCAGAAGTGGATCACCAGGCCTTTCTTTTGAGGTATCTCTGGGTGGATTTGTACCTTCGACACTTTGGGTAGTAATTGAGGTTTTATCTGTTGCATCACTCTGGGATTTTTTTTCCAGGATTAGAAGGAAATGGAGCTTTGGCCCTGAATGTGGCAGAGATGCACAGGAAGTCCCAGCCAGGCATCAGCTGGTGTCAGTGGAAACCCCAAAGTAGGGATGAGGATCACAATCTGTGTATCAGCTGGGGTTTTAACCGTTCTTTGTGAGATACAGCTGAATGAATATATCCATCCGTACAATGTGCTGATTTTTATCCCTGTAAGTGTTTTGAATCCCCACCCTCTTAGACCCACCCCGCTGCAGGCCCCTCCTTTAACTGGGGCTAGATAAGAGGAGGCGAATTAAGAAACTGGGACAGAGGGAGTAGGGGAGGAGAATCAGGGATTCCAGTGTTACTGTGTGTGATCCAGTGTTGTTCGAGGCAGACTGAAGTTCAGGCGTAGGTTTGTTTTTCACAGAATCAGGAATTGCTTTCATTTTTCCCCCTTCACTACCTTTGCCCCTCCCGATCTCTTACCAGGAAAGCCACACTTCAGCCAGCTGCTTGCTGTTGGTTGCTCCCGGGTTGGCAGTGGACCCAGGGTGACCCATGGGCGATGGCATGAAACGCTGTGCAGTCCTGGCAGTCTCTCCCCGAGTTTGCAGATCAGATGGCTGTGATCTATAGGGTTTTCAGGAAATGATGCTCAGGCACTCTTCCTATCCAAGTTTAGTCCAGAGGCTCTGCTGCAATCTGCTTAGCCTCCTAGCAATACCCAAAAACACCCACAGACAGTGGTGGTGGTGTGGCCCAAGAGCTTCTTTGGTTTGGAATTGAACCCAGGTCTCCAGTGTGAAGATGATGCTGTGGTGAGGTGCCATGGAATCGGGGCTGACTCAGAGTGGACGACAGAACAAAACACTGTCTGGTTCCATGCCATTCTCACAATCGTTGCTATGTGCAGACCCGTCATCACAGTCACTGTGTCAATCCATCATGTCCTCTTTTTCACTGTCCCTCTACCAAGTGAGGAAGGTAAGAAGTCTATACTTGGCCTTTACTTTACCAAATATGGAAGCTGAAAATTCTCACCAGCATGAAAGGTGGTAAAACACCTACCACTGAACCACCTCAGTCTTTCCATGACTTTCTAGGAAGTTTTCATGCTCAAAGTGCCAATAGCATTCATGCTACCTGTTCACTTTCCCCTCAAGAACATATTATTCTGCCACCCAGAATAGCCCTCTATTATTAGCAGAAAATGGATACAAGAAGCCACAACATTTGAGACAAGTTAGAAACCCAGTTCTCTGGGATGGTTTCTGGGGGTCTGCCCATTAGGAGGATTTATGTGGAAATTGTCCCATGGAAAATTACCGCTGAAAGGGAGCTGTGCCGAGGGCTCTGTTCCTATGCTCACACTTCTGCATGCTGGGGCTCATCTGAAACATTTTGTTGCCCATCAGCCAGGTGGCCATCTAGTCACTGAAAAAATGATATTGTGATAAAGTCGTGATGGGATCCAAACCTGGGTCTCCATTACAAACTCAGCTGCTTCCACTCTGATTGACCTCTTCCTGCTCATTTTCCTCCATGACAACTGTGTTAGTCTGGGTAGACTAGAGGAACAAATTCAAGGACATGCATATGGATATAAAGAAAAGGTTTATATAGAAGAGGAACAGGACATTGAGAAAACATCCCAGCCCAGTCCAGTTCAAAGTCATAAGTCTGATATTAACCCATATGCCTGAAATCAGTCTATAAAATCTCCTTCTGATTCATGAAGTCACAGGTCAGTGGGTGCAGAATCCCGGAGCTGGCAGGGTTCTCCACATGGTTCCTCACTTCCAGGGCTCAGGGTCCATCAACAGCATCCCATGGTGGCAGAAGCAACTCATCACTGGCAGAGGTCTCCATGTGGCTGCCTCAGCTTCAGAGGTCTGGCTCCATCAGGGTAAAGTCATATGGCTTCTGCTCTGGCTCCTTCAGCTTCTCGGACCCTGCCACCTTGTCTTGTCCGTGATTCATCGTCTCTGAGACTAACTCCCAACAATTGGGGAAGATAGCTTTTCATCTTCACGAGGGAAATATCGCAATATTTCCCAGAAGTCTCAGGAGAAAGCCATGCCCACACAGAGACCTCATTGGCTACTCAATGGCTATCTCCAGGCTAGACTCCACCCCTACATTTCAATCATGAAATTAACATAAGCACATGACTGCCACAATAACTGTGGTGGAATGTCCTTAAGTCAGGTTGGATCCACACAGCCAAGCTGTGCCTGTTGAGTCACAATGACTCCTTTAGAGCACCCTTGATTGAGAAAGAGCTTTATCAGAAACCCCTCTTTCTGTGGCCTCTGTACCTAAAGAGAGCAGGAGTGGTGAGGACTAGATTGAAACTGCCCTAACATCAGGAGCCTCGGATGTTGTATGCACTGTCATATTGCCAGAGCCTGATCCCTTGTTTGACACACAGATTCCCAGGCATTTATTAGCATGTTATTCATAAGAGGAAACTCTAAGGTGCAAGGACTGTGGGAAGAGATGGCTTCTTTCATAATGTTCAGAGACTGGAGATACCACTTGGCTAGCTTTTGTGGAAAGTTTGAAGCACGGAGTGGGTGGCTTTACTGTAAGGTGCCTTTCAGTCATGATCAAATTAAAGCAACCCAGTGTTGTCAAGTCGGTTTTGACTCATGGCACCCCCACGTGTAG
Source organism: Nesogale talazaci (assembly GCA_004026705.1). Taxonomy (NCBI): domain Eukaryota; kingdom Metazoa; phylum Chordata; class Mammalia; order Afrosoricida; family Tenrecidae; genus Nesogale; species Nesogale talazaci. Next base: position 129,936 of record PVJH01002200.1, on the reverse strand, counting down.
AGGTTGTCACTGCTCAATAGAGTTTTCATGTCTATGGCCTTTTGGGAGCAGATCATTGGGGCTCCCTTCCAAGGTGCCACTGATGAGGTTGGCCCATCACCTTTTTCTTTAGTGGTCAAGAACTTACATGGGTAAAGCTTGACAGAGTGGAAAGCCTCCTCTTCCTTCCATGGAATGACTCCTGCATTTGAACCATTACTCTTAGGGTCACCAGTCCAATGCATAACTCCTTATGCCAATGGATCCCCTGGCCCTTCTCTCTAGGACATTTAATATATTGGTTGGGCAGAGGGAGTAGACAACACAGTCTCTTAAAATACTCGTTATTTATTTTAGTTTCTGTCAAATCAGCCTGCAACCCATTGAGACACCATGCACAAGGGGACAAAATCCTGCTGTGTCCTGTGCCCTGAACATGATCGATTGTGGGTTGGATTGTTGTGACCCATTGGGTTTACACTGCTGTTTCAGAAGTACATAACCAGGCCTTGCCCTTGAGTGCATCTGAGATGGAAACCTGATAAGCACCATAGGAACATATAAGCCTTCATGGCAGACAGATGGAGGCTTCGTTTGGGGTGCAGTGATCAGGAATTGAACTCAGGTATCCTACAAGGAAGGCAAGAATTCTACTTCTGAACCACCAATGCTCCCTCTCAAAACATAACTTCTGGTTATTCTGTTCTTTTGAACAACCAAGCCATACCCACCAGATGGAAAGTCTATTTTTTCCCCCCTAGCCTTTTTCAGAAGGTATATAATTTGGTTGCTTTCTCTCAAACTTGTTCTGTGCTGGTGGATGGCCAAGAAATGAGCATGAAGTGTGTGAAACCCTTTGTTAAGTGCCGGAAAGGGACATACTGGGCCCATGTCTCCAGTGGAGACATTAGACAGATACATGATTTAGTCACCGTTGTAATACAGGTAGGTTCTCAAGAAGCACAGAATCCTATGTGAGAGCATCTGCTTGAGACTGATGACATGGTCTCTAAGACATGGAAAAGGTATTGTGCAAGGAGGCAGGGTTAGTATCAGGACAGCTGCTCATAAAAAGGCATGAGGTCATGGCAGCTTTGGGGCCAAACAGAATTTTAGTGGCCTGTAAGTTCTTAACCTGTTGTAAAACTGCCTTCAATTTATGTGTCTGTTTAACTTTATTTCTGTTTCTCCAGCACCAGAGTCACCATTACCTAGTTAAGGTATACTTCATATTGTGGCTCTTGCAGCTACACAGAGAAAGTGTCAAATATTTGCACGGTTTACTCCAGGATGTTCCCTTCTTGTCTGCCTGGCTGGAAAGCTTCAAAGGAAATCTCTAGACCTCTTGACTGTCCTCTCCAGATCTGGGGCAAGTGCCAAGTCTTCAGCATCTGGCTCCTGGCCAACTGAGCCCTGCTTCAACATTTCCAGTTTTCCAGAGCAAAAGGACTGGCTCTACTTTCCATTTTTTTCTATGACTGTCCTGGTTCCTACCCCATTCCCAGGATTCTGCAGGCCTCTTTGTAGACCAGGCCATGGTGTGTATTTCAACACAAACAGAGAACACTGCTGCATTTCATGCTTTCATTACTCCACCTCCTTCCTCCCTTTTTGGTTCTAGCCATAGAGTTTCATCCTCCCCATTTTTCTTTGTCTTTTTCCTCTTCCCTTTCTTTGGATATTCATTGTTGATTTATCCATCATTGCAAAATTAAGTAGTACTTATTGTAAAATCTCTGGCTTCCCTCAAGTCTAAATGACCAAGATGATCTTGTTCTTCTAAACTTTAGGAGAATCAAGTCTTAGAAATCAAGAGTTTGAGTCTTCATTCTGAGGCCAATTAGAAGGTCCCAAGGACTTTTTCAGAAGCTCTAAAACAGTGGTCTTCAACCTTCCTAATGCCATGACCCTTTAATACATTTCCTCATGTTGTGGTGATCCCCCAACCATAAAATTTTTTTTGTCGCTACTTCATAACTGTAATTTAGCGGCTGTTAGAATTGGGTGATCCCTGTGCTTGCGTATAAGCTCAAACCATTCTAATGGGCATCTGTTGCCATGGCAAGCCATCATAACCCAGAACCAGCTGTTCCAGGACCCAACTACTGGTGTGTCACTTCACTCCAACCTTGCTGTGGGGTCACCGAAGCACAGCTTTGTTCAAGTTGTAACGGACAACATATCTACTGTGAAGGTTGGTGATAAGAGAAATGAAACAGCATACATGATGACTACTGCTGGCAGTGGCTATCCTGGGAGATCCTCAAGTCTAAATGTGATCCTTGTCCCTCTTCTGACAGGCCATCCCCTGGTGAGGGTTAACTCTACTTCCAACATGGATGTTGGTGGTGTGTCTCCATTGTCTTAGAATCCAGACCCAATTCCCCCTTAATCATGGAATATTGGAGGTTGTACTCCTTTCCTTCATTAATGGCCTATTGCTTTTCTTGGTCACAGATAAAATTGGCCCTGGGATCATCAGTTGCTTCATTCATAGACATTGTTTGCTTCTCCTGGTCTGGAAAAGACAATCACAATCATCAATAGTTTATTTCCTTATTCCTAATTTGTTCATTCTACACCAGTGGTTTGAAATCTTCCTAATGCTGCAACCTGTTCATACAGTTCCCCATGCTGTGGTGATCTCCCCCCGCCCCCACCATAAAATTATTTTCTTTGCTAGTACTTAACTGTGGTTTTGCTACTGTTATGAATTGTCTTTTCTGAGGTGGCGTGCTTTCTTATGGCCACCTGTTTAAGTATATTAGATGCTTCCTAAGACTGTTTCCTGAGGATACTGATATTCTTGAGACACAATAAGGTCGTAGCACCATCTAAGGAGGGCACCCAGCATTTGTGCTTCTTCTCCTATAGGCCTTAGAGAAATATATCTGCATCACCATAGGCATATCCTGGCATCTAGAAAGCTTAGGTAAGATGAACAGAGATCTTGATGCTCAAGGACATCAAAGCATGAAAATTCTGAAGTGGCGGGAGTCATGACTGACTGACACATCTTCCATGGTCCTTGGGCCCCTATCCCATATCTTATCACAGAGATCTGCACATAATTACATATGTTGAGCTGAATACTCCCCACCATCAAGGCGGTAAGAGTGGGGCCATAATTTCGCAGAGACGAAGGTCCTTGTCGTGGTATGGCACGGCTACCCTGGCCCTGTGGGTGGGGGCTGTGAGTTGCCAGCTGACACACGATGATCCAATGCACAACCTGGTCCTGCTCTATTCGCACCATTGAGAAAAGAAAGATATGTTCTGTAAGCTTTGTGTATATTTATAAAGGAGAGCTTTAATCTTTACTGTCAGGCTACCTAACTCACCTGCTCATTTGTAATACTGTTTGGGCTCGCATGTTGCTGTGATATCAGAAGTTTTGCCACCAATGTTTAAAATCTCACCAGGATGCCCCCTGGTGAACAGGTTTCAGCAGAGCTTCCAGACTAAGACGACGAAGGCAGGTCTGACAGTGTACTTCTGAAAAGAAGCGAATAAAAACCTGATGGATCATACTAGAACACTGACTCATTCACGGTGAAGCGTTTCTTTTTCTTTTCTCACTTGACACTGCTATCATGACTAACCCTGGAAACCAAAAGTTACAGATCAAACTCACTCTCTGAATAGCCAATTAAAACAATGGACAAGCCAATAAAGAAGGACATCAAGAAGTGTATGTAGTGTATTCCTCAGGACCATGAACTATAAAAGAACAAAGGGTCAGTGTCTGTTCAAAAACAAAGGTCAGCAAATAAGAAGGGGCAGAAATGAAGACCAAATAAAAGTGGGGATGCCAGGGAAAAAGTGGGAGAGTTCTGTACACTGAGGAGATTTTCACCAAACGAAGTATGTATAAATTGTCAAATGGAAGACTAATTTGCTCTGCAAACTTTCACCCAAACTGTAACAAAAAGGTCACTAAATAAATAAAGGGAATTGCAAAATAAATAAATACCTGGTTCTGGCTCCCTTGAAATAAAATTTCCCTGGCTTGATTCGATTATTTGATGGGAACAACACTCAGGTCTGTGAGCACTAATTCTCCTTTCTCGCTGACCTGCCATCAATACTGGGCTGGATGCAGCGATGCCTTCTATTGGTCTGGAATAGAGGCATTTTGAACGTGTGCACTGATTTTATTGTTTCCCCAACCACTCCCAGATGAGGAAGCAGACTCGATTCTAAGAATGCCCAGACTCAGACTAAAGTGCAGCTGATGTCCGGGCTCCGCTGTTACCACCAGACAGTGAGGCTTCCTCGTGCAGGCATCGATCGCCCTTCCTGTTCTGAGCCCTTGTTCGGGATCATGCCTGGTGTTTGGCAGCTCCTCACACCCTGTCTCGGGACACGTGTACCCATCAAACAGTCATGGAATCCTGCTTGAATGAGAACCAGACTCACACTTGTCACTGTGGCTTTCTTCCTGAAATTCAGCCTGCCAGCTTGGTTTGGGCTGAAGTCCCTCTGCGGGAGATGACTGTGGGAGGTTGGTGGAACCTATGCTGTGAGTCTGGTGATTGGCAGTGCATCCTGCAAGCACAGGGCTAGGGGAGAAGACTTCCTCACTGTTGGGTAGATGACTGAGAATACAGCCACTACTGTTTCTGATCACCTGAGGAAAATGGTGCTACTAAGCCGATTTAAAGTGACTACAGGTGACTGGTACCACTTAGAGTTGTGTGGTCGCATGACCACGACAACCTGCAGGTAACTCTGAGAGGAACCAGTGCTTAGTTTGAAATCTAATGGGAATTAGCTCACAGGAGATAGCTTGATGAGGGGGAGAGAGAAAGAAAGCATAAATGTGTGCTTATATGTGTGTAGAGATGGTGAGATTGGGAAAACAACATTTAGGAAAAGCAGCATTAGTGATAATGTTGAGATACTGTATTTCTAAGCCTATGTCTACAAATTATTTGATACTCCTCCTTTCAAGAGATGAAACTGAGTTCCTCTTGAGTGGGGAATAGGTAGCATAGGAGGTCACGTGTTGGGCTGCTAACTATAAAGGTACCAGACAGAACCCACCCATCACTCTGATGGAGAACGATGAGGCTGTTTGCTCGTGTAAAGATTTATAGCTCTGAAACTCTGTCCTCCAGGGGGACTATTGGCATTGACTCGATGGCAGTGAGTTGAGAGTTTAGGGCAGGGCTGGACTTTGTGACTCACTTCTAAGAGTAAGTCAGAAGTGATATTGGGTGTCTTCTCCCTGTCTTGGATCACTTGCTCTGGGGGAATCCAGCTTTGGAGAACCCAGTTGCTATTCATGTGAGAAGCCTCTTGAAGAGGCCCACGTGTTGAGGAACTGTAGCTTCCAGCCAACAGCCATGTGAGGCAGCTGGGAAGCAGATTCCCCAGCCCCTTCCAGTGACAGTAACCTGGGCCAATATCATGAAACACCCTGCACCAGAACCCCCCAGCTAAGCTGTGTCTAAATTCTTATTCATAACAAAATCTGTGAAATAGTAAACATTTGCTCTTTTAAGGTCATGTGTTATGCTGCCATAGAGAACTTGTTTAAGACATTAAAAGGTCAAGAGGGGCTAGCAGAAGTAGTGGTCTTCAGACTTCAGAGTTCAGGAAAGTTGTCGTATGCATGTACTAAAAATGTCGATTCCTAGGACTCCCGTTCAGATAATCTGATTGCACTGATCTGTAATCTGACCTCTTTAGAGAACATATTTTGAGAATTAGGGGTGATTTTTTTTTGTTAAGTGACTGTGATAGGTAGGTTTGTTATGCCAACATGGCCACAGAAGATTGGTGGGTCTGTTGTGGCGGCATGGCCAATGAACACGCGAGATGAATTGAAGGGCAGAGATAGGAAGGGCTCGGCAAGTCCCGCCCTCTCTCTCTCTTACTTCCGGATCTTCGGACCAGAGAGCTGCCTTGTTCGTCCTGTGCCTCGACTTCCAAGCAACACTACCCGTGGGATACTACTCGTGGACTGTGTTGTTGTGAGTTGAGGATCCTTCAAGCCCTACTTCGCCACGCTCCTGGGATATACATCTCTTGAGCTGGGCACTGTTGGACTCTGTCATCTGGCTGACTGTTGGTGACCTGCTCTGCCATTTGCTGCCTGTAACCAGATAGCCTGGATTGCTCTACAGAGGACTACTCAGCGGCCCTTAAGATTTGAAGGACTGCCAGTCTTCTAGTTGCCTCACGCAAGTGAGTTGTACCGAGCAATCTGTATTACTTTATAGTTAACTTTTTCTTTCTTATCTTATATACCTTTCTCAATATATAAATATATAAAAAGAATTACTAGTGTCCTGAATTTTATTTCTCTAAGAGAACCCTGCCTGACACAGTGACCCAGATGAGGCTTATAGGTAATGGACAAATGTGGGCCACGTTACAGCAGCAGCAGCAGTAGCAGCAAAATAAGCCTTTAGCCTAAGAGCCATGGGAAACCACTGCAGGGCTACCAATGGGGGAAATAATTAAATCTCAACACAGTTTGAAACCCATTTGGGTTTCCTATCTCATCAACCTGTCAGTGTGAATGCTGGGTTATGATGGTAGGGACTTAAATATGGGAGATAAAGCAGTGCTTTCATGGAGCTCTCAAGGAATTAAAAAAACACATACAGAAGCTTGAACACCCAAGTGAGAGCACTTGTTGGAAAATTGTCAAGGTGAGCTTTTTTTGAACACCCCTTTGATAACTTTTCTGAGAGAACTCATGAGATATATGAAAACTATTTGTTCTAGAGTTCCAGAATGGTAGAACGGAAAGATCATCCAAGATCACTTTATAGACTCCACTAATTTTACCCAATCATTTTGAAAACGAGACAGTGCCAGAGAGGTTCAGTGACCAGATGGAGTGCTTGACCAGAGAAGAGGCCTGCTGACTATCTCCCGGTAGACTGGATAGAGGTAGATGGAGTCCCTGTGAAGGACATTGGCATGACTGGGTGTAGGGAAAGAGGATGGGAGACACTAGATACTGTCAAACATGGGCTGCCGTCTTAAAAACACACACACACACACACACACACACAGATCAGTCACCATTGATGTTTCTAACGGGATGTTTTTCAAGCTGCTATTCGCCAACCAGATGGTGAATAGAACCCTCCCATTTCCACACATGCCGAAGGCATCTTATTACAGGCCTTGCCAACAGGGCTTTCCCTCACCTTGTAGGAGGGCCCAGGGAGTGAAGACCCCTAGCAACAACAGATGAGAACCAGAAGTTAAATAGCCCCACTTGCTTGTTCTTAAATTGGGCAGAATAGCTCCAAAACATGGTTTATGCTGTTTCTAGCATTCCAGGCAGGACTGAGCCTCAGCTCAAGGAGCTGCTCAAGATTGAACTCTGTAGAAGATTGAATCCGACTTGGACTTCCTTCTCTGCTTTCTGGAATCACCTCCTTGGTAGATGCCTTGTTCCCAAATCGCCCCCTGAGAATCTGCTCTTAGACAACTGAGTTAAATTCATCATCCCAGCAATCCCTAAATCATAAAGTGATGCAGAAGTAAAGAGAGACCTTTCTGGAAGAAGAGCACTGATTTACATTTCACAGTGAGTGAAAATGCTCTTATAAAAACTGTAAAAACAATGCATGTGTGATAAAACAAGCAGCAACAGTAAGCCTACCATGCTGCAGAATAGGGAGTTATTCTCTCCACCAAGCTCCCTGCCTGTCTTTCATGATTATGAACTTGGAATCCACTTGGTGACAGAGAGTTTGCTTGGGCTTAGTGGTGACTACCATTACTAGATTGGGGTAGACACCTTTAAACATTTATCTATATAATCTTGAGGCCTGAAATTAGAATATGACATCTCTCTGCTCAAAAACCTCTTTAGAATTTCTCATCCCATTTGAGGTAAAAGTTACAATCACTCAAGACTCTAGAACTGTCTCTTCCCTTTCCTCTAGGACTTATTCTCCACACACACACACACACACACACACACACACACCTCACTGTTTCTGTTTTTACATTTGTTCTTGTACTGGCTGTTCCATTTGACTGGAACTCATGTATCTGTGCTTGTCTTTGCCTACATTTCTTATAAGACTCAAATACCCCATTCACAGGGAAGTTCTTTTCTAAGGACCTTATTTAAAGTTGTATCCCTGCCCCTTACTCCTCACACTCCTCCCCTGCTTAATAGCACACCTTTTATTTGTTGTTTATTGCCTATATTCAACTCTTTAAATGGTTACCAAAAGGGCATTCAAACAATTCCCCAGTTGAGTCGAAAAGAGCACACACGCATTTCACTTTGATACATTTGCAGGTTTCTTCACTGCATGTCACAGTTCTCCAAATAGTTCCTGGCACTTGGTGGTTGCTCCATAAATCTTTGTGGAAAGATTTCACACACACACACACACCCTCCACTTATAATAACAAATCCTGTCTTGCCCCTTGCATTTTCTACGTACCAGCCTTGGAGACCATCTCTCTTCGAATGTATAAAACCATTGCATTCTTTTAAAGGGCTACAGAGGGAGCTGTTGTGTGACTAGTCAAAGTGCATGTACTCAGCTCCATTTTGATGGACATTTCAATTGTTTCTGGACTTCAGTCATTGCAAACAATGCTATACAAACAATGCTGTAACTTTGCCTATATTGGGGATTATTTGCTGTAAGACATCAAGATTCCTTGAAAGTGAAATGGTTGGCCATGCACATTACTGTTTTAATGAGTATTGTCGAGTTGTTCTTCCTAAAGGTCACACTTAGTCACTCACTTCCCCATACTCCACGAGACTATTGTTTCCTTTCATCACAATTAATACTGTGCCTTGATTTAGTTTTAAAACAAAATGCATTGATATTTTAACTAATTTTTAAAATTGTGAGGCAGAGAGGACTTTGGCATTTGTTTATGGACATTTTCTATTGCTCTTTTGCTTTTAGAGAACAACTTGATATGTGCTTTGCTTATATGTGTACATCAGTGTTTGCTTTTGCTGTAAATAAGTGTATAAATGTGGTGGTGTTTATAGGTGGCAAAGTTGTAAAGACCTCTTTAGCTTAACCAAACACCTTGAAAAAATAAGTCCATGAGCTCGGGGAGTCAGGAACATCGTCTTGGGGGACCCTAAGGTAGATCAGCATAGCAAAGACAGTGTTCTCTATTCTGCTTTGGAGAGTAGGACTAGAATCTAAAAGCTTGTGAGTAACCATCTCCTCACCAGAGGAGGAAGAATATGAAAAATGAAAGACAGATGGAAACGTTTAGTCCATGAACTACTGGACCACAAAAATATCAGCTGGCATGACCCTGAGACCAGAACTAGATCATATCTACCAACCACTCTGAAAAGGATTATGTTCAAAGGTCCTTGAAAGAGAAAGTGTGAAACAAAACCCCACCTAATAATAGACACCTGGTTTGCTGGTTGGTTCGAACTGGGAGGATCCTTGAGACTATGTCTGTCGTTACCCTTCAGGTCTGAAACGGAACTCCCCGGTATGTTAGACTCACGATACACTTAAAATCCAAAGGATAACTTTCACTCAAGTACAAAGAAAGAAGGAGGGTTGGAAACAGGAAACGGGGAAGTAGGCACGTGATGGTGTCTTGAAGAGATTGCAAAGGATGGATTGAAACTGAATGTGTATGAACTGTTGACTGTAAAACTGATAATCTACCCTGCATACCTCCATCTAATCCACAATAAAATGTTCTAAAAAATGAGTCCTTGGACTTTTATTTGTGGCTCACAAGTTCTATTTTTATATTAAATTCTTTACGTATTGCTCCTTTGTCCTTCACTTGTCTTTCAAATAGCTTCTTCTCTATTTCATTTGTATTTTCACATTCATTGTTTTCAGTTTTCTGTACAGAGAAAATTCAAAATACCTGTACTGTCAGATTCATCAATACTTTCATGTATGGATTTTGAATTCTGTCTTATTTAGAAAGGCTTTTACTTGATCTCCCAAGAGTGTATGAAAAGATTCTCTCATGCTTCTTTTTTTCTGTTGTTTTGTTTTCTCTTAAACATACATTCTTGGTTTACCTCAAATTTATTTCCACATAAATACATGAAAGAGGATTCAACTTGACTTTTGTCTACTTGATTAGCCAAGTCTTTTTTAAAAAAATTTTTGAAGGCATCACTGCCCTCTGGTGGTGGGAGTAGGAGGCCCAGCCTTTGCTCCTGTGGAGCTGGAATTGAACCTCCATCCCAGTGGGCTGTAGTAACGCGTACAACCACTACGCGCCAAACCTTAACAATACATAATGGGTAAACTATCTTTTCCTCACCCATTTGAAATTTGCTTTCTTATATAAGGAGTTATTCTGCTTCCCCGACTCCCCACCCCTGTTTCAGTTCATTGATCTCTCTGTCTCTTTATATGCCAGAATCAAATCGTTTTCATTCATGCAGCTTTAACATCTTTTTTAATATTTGGCAAGTAAGAGGGAGCCCCAAGGGCCTCTACTAAGTTTGCTCTGATTGTTACATAGCCTTTCAGAAAGAATGACCACTAAAAAGAATGCTCTTTTTCTCTCTCTGGTGACCCAAATGAGGGAGAATTTAAATCTAATGTTAACTGACAAGTCTTATTTTCCTACGGAGGGGGCCAAGTCTCTAACAAGGGGGTAATAGAGTAAAAGTGATTTTATCTCATCAACTTCCCTAAAGGTATTGTCCCAGGGTTAGGTTACCATAATGAAGTTATGCCATGTCTCAGGTTATTTCCAGTGGGTGTGGTAGGAAGCGTCCCCTCTTGAATTTTCCAATTAATTCAGCAGCCTGAGACATCCATCTCATACAAAATTACAATAGAAGAAAAATGCGAGTCAGAAAAAATATTCCACTGCTGATACGCTGGACATATATGAGTGCAGTAAATGATTGTCCCAGGTATTCAATAAAAACCCAAAGTAAGTGACACGGTCAGGTCAGGCTGTGGGACTGATGCACAGGGCCAGATAATCCAGTAGTTAAGGTGAGCACAAGCACAGGCTTGATTTGCCTATTGACAGATCTAAAAGGAACACTTTCCCTCTTACCCTCCTAACCCAGCAATCCTTCTCCTAGGTGTGGCTACAGTCAGCCCCAGGGCACCCTTCCTCTGGAACCAAGGCTTCTTTCAGATTTGCACTCCCTGATGGGGCAGGAGTAGCCAGGAAGCAGAGTAAGCACAGGTTTACTCATGCTTAAGGTAAAAGTGTTCACTGCAGTTTAGTAAATAAGCACAAGTAAGCCTGTGCCTACCTTGCTAATTGGGAGATCTGCCCCTGCAGATTCGGGACCAGTTCTGCCCGGAGAAGACTTTCCTCTGCTCCCTCTTGGAGTACATGGGGGCTGCCTCCAGTCCTTGCATATGGGCTCAGTGGGAGCTTGGTATGTAGTTAATGTTCTGAGTGGGAGACATGTAGGAAACAAAAACAGATATTTAGACTTTTTCTTCCTCTTCTCTGCTTCTTTCTCTTAGAATATTTCTGGCTTGCATAGAAACAGACCTTCATTGTGAGCTATTGCTCTGAGCAATTTGGCAAGGGTGTGGACACAGCCTCCTGAGAGATCAGCTTTGAGAACGTACTGGAAGTCCAGACTCTAGTTCCTTAGAGAAATAGCTACGAGGGAGCTCTAGACTTGCCCCTAGTCCAACCTCAATCTCACTGGCGGGGGACTATTCTGTTGTGCGCTTTCTCTCCCCTCCCCCCACTCTCCGGCATCTATTTCCACAGAATTGTGTACTTTCTCAAAGGAAATTAAAATGACTAGGGCTTGGTCAAGGTGAGGCTCAGTTCCACACATAAGGTTCCTAGAACATAAATCAATTTGTTTCTTCAGTTGTGTGGGTTTCTAGGACAGCACATCTTTACTGGAGCAGAAACCTTGATCTGTCTTCTTTGACTTGCTGATTTTGTGGTTAGCCTTGGCTTACATTATAATCTGGTTACATATAGTGGGTTACATTATACCACCAGGGTTCCTTTCAAAAGATATCTGAGAAGGGCAGGAGGAAAATATTTTCTGTCAGGGGCCTGCTGGGAGGAAACCAATTGCTGTCATAGGTTGAAATTTGCCTCCCCGTCCCCCACCACAAAAAGTGTCTATTTGGCTAGTCCATAATTCCCAGCATTGTATGGTTGTTGTGATCTGATTTTCCTATTTTGTATTGTAAATCCTAGCCATTGATTATGAACCCATTTGGGAATGAGTGTCAGTTATGCTAATGAGGCAGGGTTAGGTTTGTTAATGAGGATTAGGGTGTATTTGTTATGTTAGTGAGTTAGGCTTGGGGTGGGATATATCTTGATCTAACTAACCCTTTGATTGCCCCACAAGAGAAAAAAGCACATAGAAGGGAGCAGAGAGAGAGAGAGAGAGGCAATTGGTTATCAGCAAAGGAGGAGAGCCTGAAGTCAATCAAGTCCCTTGGCCCCGGGGTCCCTGTGCTGAGAACCTCATAGACCTAGGAGAAGACAGATGTCAAGACACAGAGAGATCTTCAAGGAACATCCGACCTACGGATGCTAGAAGGAAGGAGGCCAGGGCCTTCCTCCAGACACAGAGAAAACCATACTCTAGACCGGGTGCTCTGGATTTGGACTTCCTGCTTCCTAAACTGTGACAGAGTACCTTTCTGTGGGATGAGAGGCAACCACTTGTGGCATTTCGGTTACGGCAGCTCTACATAACTGGAGACACAAGGCAAAGTGTGATCGTGTATTCATCGACCAGTTGTATAGTAAAAGTGTCATAGGAAGTGAGGAAAAGTGTGGTCAGGTGGGGAGTAGGATAATGGAAAGAAGTCCTCCTGGGAGACATGGAGCTGAAGGGCATCGTGACATAGACCATGTCTTTTTATAGGGAGAAAGCAAGGGCCTGGGGTGGTACAGATGGTTTTTTGAGTGTCCGCTAAGTGAAGAGTTGGCTGGCACCATCCAGTAGGGTTGCAGAAGAGAGTGAGATCACGGCCGTTGAACACCGAAGGAGTCCAGTTCTACTCCGGCACAGGGGAAGCCCTTCTGAGTTAGAACTGACTCCACAGCTCTAATGCGTCAAGAGAGAAGCCCAGCAGAGACAGCCCCTTTCCTCACAGAACTCTTGCTTTTTGGTGGGTCTGAAATTGTGAACTGGGCCAAGGGTGAAAGAAAAAGATATACAAGTGCTCAGACCTCTCCAGAAAAAGGTAAGCTGTGGGACAAGCCGCCTCCGGCAACTGAAGCTGTTCAGAGCTCCTGTCAAGGCTTTAGTGACGTCAGACTCCAAGGTCTTGGAGAGGGAGGGGCTGTAAAGGACACTGTGCACTTCCCCAGACTCTCAGAAATGGGCTACTTCTTGGAAGCACATGCTGTCCCCTGAGGAACTGCATGTATTAGAGGTGCTGTGGCAGCTGGCGGCTCAAGTCTAGCACTTGAGATGCAATCTGAGGTCCTGGAATCCCCATGCCTGGGGCCTTGGGCCTGCTGAACAAGCCAGTCCCACAGAGCAGTGCTCTCTCGTTCACAACTCCTCCAAATCAAAGCCCTTTCCACAGAGACTCACTAGCCCGAGGGCTTCTCCAGGCATATTCTCTTTTGGAAGTTGTCAACAAAAAAGTCTAGATGTGACCATCAATCTGTGTCTAAGAGGCTCCTCCAGAGTGGGTGAGCTTGATGTGTGTTCTGAAATTATATCTTTCTGTGAAAGCCCATTTGTGACGACAAGATATTTATAGGCCAGGAATTCATACAGAAAGATGGCAGGGGTTCAAAGCTGTGCAATGTTGTGGCTCGGATTACAGTGGCCAGGAAGCACCCTGGCTTTCAGACTGGACTTCCTGCCTTCTTACCTCGGGGGCTCCCCTTTTGAGAGTGTGTCTCCACAATGACCTGCCTCTAAAAGTTTCTCCCCACCATGACATTGAAAGTCCCCAGAGGGCTAGACTCATTTCTGCCTTATTCTTTGTACCCTAGCACTTAGGATAGTGCCTTGCTTGTAGGAGAGGGTCCGAGTGCTAGTGAATGGGGCCATGAAAACGAACTCCAGAACATGGAGAAGCTGGTCCCACTGGATTTTATTGATTTCTTGACTGCTGCTTGTGTGAGTGTTGATTATGGGTCCAAGAAGAATGCTTGGCAACGTCTATCTTTTGGGTGTTTATCATGATCTTTGCTGTTGGCCTAGTTGTGAGGATTTTTGTTTTCTTTACTGTTGCTAGTAGCAGTTGTTAGGATGGCATGGGGCCGAGGAGTGTTGCATTCTGTAGAAGAGAGGGTGGCTCCCTCACTGTGAGTCAGGACGGAGCGATGGCACTGGAGAGCAGCAGGTATTGTGCCTCTCCTTCCCATCGTTTGGCTCCTTGGATTCCTCACTTAATGGAAGAACTTTCAGTACCTACAATCAGATTACTTCATATAGCAGGAAAATGCAGCTTGTAGAAAAATATACTGCCCTGGTTCCTTCGACCTCTCTTTGCTGGAAAGTGGTTTCAATCGGAGGTGGCTGTATCTGTAGACTCTTTTGCCTCTGTAGCCATTCATCTGATCTTCACAACATCCTGTCAGAGTGTTCAAGCTGGAGGGTCAGCTGCTTCAGAAGATGCTCATGTCAGATGACTGGTAGCTCTTCCTCTTCCTTGAACATGACTTCCTTGTCAAATGAATGTAACTTTCCTACTGTACCAGAATTAATTTCCTACTCTATCTTTAGGAAATGATTATAAACTTAAAGACCTGCCACACTCCATAAAGCAGATACAATAATTAATATTAACATATCAAATGGCTTTATATGCATGCAGGACTTTTAGTTATTTCCATATCATTTATTTATTTGATCAGTTCCTTTTTGGAATCATGGAGATCTTTTTCTTCTCCAAATAAAATCATATGTGGAAACCTGATAAATACTCCCACACCTCACATCCAAATACACAAGGCACAATCTAATACAACACAACGTAACACAGCACAACCTAGCCTAACCTAATCTAACCTAACCTAACCATCATATTGCTCTCAAATGGATTCAGATTCATGGAGCGCTCACACACATCAGTGAACTGCACTTGGCTGTAATCTTGAGGAAGTCACCACCAGGCCTTTCTGCTAAGGTGCCTCTGAGCTGACTTGAACTGCCAATTTTTTTTATTAGCAGCCAAATGTGTCAACTGTGTGCACCATCCGCGGACTCCATGTAGTATGCTGTAGCTGCAGTCTGGTATGGGAACCCTGTAGGAGCTGAATGACTCTGCTTGGCTCCCAGGTGGGTCCATCTTGCTCTTCCTTTTCCCTGGATTGGCCTCTGGAGCCTGTGTGGGAGACCTTGAGATGCCAAGAGGAGAGCCACTAGTTTAAGAAGCCCCACAATTGTGAATCCTTTCAAATATGACTTCCAATGTTTCCAGAGTAAATTGCTATGCTCATGCCCTACTGTCCACCTCAAGATTCCATTTCAGTTATTTGGGTTTCAACGTCAAACCTTTTTTGCACCCTGATAGACAGAGGATTTTGCAGCTCCTCTGTCTCCCCCTAAACAGCATGGCCTTCCAGCAGCTTCCTTCTTAATTTTCCTCAGACAAAATCACTTTTGCTGGCTGTTCAGTTGTCCACCTTCTCTCCCTTTCTTTCCCAACTCTAAGTGACCAGGTGTAGCTGGAATATACCCTCCCTTCGCTAATCACTCTAGCTACTGAAATTCACCATCAACTGCAGGGGAGAAGCCAGGTTCAAGGAGGACAGAGCTCAGCCAGGTGATGTGATGAACCACCTGCATGAGCTGACCTTGCAGGAAATAAGGCCAAAAACCCATGTTTCTTTGAATATATGCACCTGGAGGGGGCACAGGAGGGGTCTTGAGGGAAGCTACCCACAATCCACCCACAGGGGGAGAGAGTTCTGACCCAGGGCAGACACCATCACCCCGAGTCAAAACAGAGGGACTTGAACCCACCTTTGAGATTCTTCTCTATCCTTGGACCCCCGCTAAATTTGTCAGTGAAATGGAAACATAGGAAAACACTCTGTACCCATGCTGGGAAACAGGAAAGGTTGTCAGAGCTCTGAGGAATGTTTGCACGATACAGTGAGGACAGGAAGGACCACCCAGCTTGAGAAGGACCTCTTATGAAGGCAAGGGCATGTGCGGAAGGGATCTTCTGTGAGAGGGTGGGGGGCAGGGGTAGTAGAAATGGAATGAGTACCTAGACCTGCATGCAGGGCCCAGCATCGTGGAACAACTGGTGTTGCAGTCTCAGGAAGAGGGCAGGGAGGTCAGTAGAGCCAGGGAGTGGGCCGGGGGCTCCACCTTATCTTTCAGTTGATTGGACTCCCAATCTAATCAAGCAAAACCAATTTATAATCTGATTAGAACTGGGTCTTCTTGCTTAAGTTGTTTGATCTCAATTCGTACATCCCATGGAGACACAAATGTGAGGCCTCAAATTTGAAGGGTGAGGCCAATTTAAACTTTGAACTTCTTGACTGAAGGTTTTCTTGAGGCAAAATCCTGTGGGTACTGCATGGCATGATTCCCTCTTTTTAATACTGTCTGTTTTCTTCTCTCTGCCTCTCATCTGTTAGTTTGTCACACTGTGGTGGCTTGCCTGTTGCTACAACCCTGGGATCTATTACACCAGTGCTTCAAATACCATTAAGGTCACCATATAGCTTTCAGACTCACACAAGCTAGGAAAAAAGGAAGCTCCATGGATTACAGCAGAATACTGTCTGATAGAGTAGTGGGAGATGAGCTCCCTCGGCTACCACTGTTGACTTGAGCACATCAACCATCATGGAGAGAGTGCAGGAACAGGCAATGTTTTGTTCATGGCACCCAAACAATTTCTTTTATAAGGATCAGTACAAGTTCGGTTCCAATGAGGTGGCAGTTAAAGATGTCACAAATGAACAACTTTCCAAAATATGATACCATTCTATTTTCCTGTCTACTAACCACGACTCCTCTCTCCAGCATTTTCCCTCACATTCCAGCATCCTTTAATGTTGCAGAGTCTCTCGGAACACATGAGCTGTCTAGGAAAGGGCTCACAGGCTTTTCTGGAAGCTGGTTGATGCGGCAGGTGGTAGATTGCTGCAAGTTAACTGGAGGCCAGCTAGATCCATGATTCCAAAGCAGGAGAGTGAACTTTGCCAATATTGTTCAGCACCGCTGTTTTACAGAGCTGTAAAACATCTGAAAGTGAAAGGTCTTGCTAACTTAGTTGGGAAAAGGAACACTCTGGGACTCACATCAAGGTGGGTACCTGAGTCCTGATCCAGCAGTTTTGAAAGATGGTGTCTGAATGGTGTTCATCATCAGGTGAATCAGCACTAGTCTTCTGTAAAGCCTCAGTTGGGAAGGTCATTAAGATGGCTTCTTGCCCACATCAGGGTTTTTGATGGAGGTGTTTTCTGATGTTGAAATACATAGAGGACACATGATTGCTTCTCTGTGTCTTAGGCCATGTCCAGTCTCAGTCAATTCTTTGACCCCCAGTTTCTTGCTTGCAGCAAGTAACCAGGCAACTGATGATTAAAAGAACAGCTTAAAACTGGAAGTGAGTTCTTGTTCTAATGCAAATATCAAAGGTGATGGTTAATTTGCAGACCACACTCCCACTGAAACTTGTGACTTGAATCACAATCCCTAGTAAAGTGAGCCCTCAAGATCAATCCCACCCTAACCCTGTCTCAGGAGGCTGGCGGCATAGTCGGTCATGAGTTGGGCTGCGAACCACCGCTTCCAAACTACCAGCTGCTCCTCAGGAAGAGGATGAAGTTTTCCCCTCCTTTTATGATTTACAGCCACAGAATCCCACAGAGGCAGTTCCATTCGGTCCTACTGGATTGCTGTGAGTTGAAATCCACTAGATGGCAGTGATTAAAAAAAAAAAATCCTGATTCATTCCTACAACGGATAATTTACTCCAAAAAAAGGACGATAACTGGAGGTGTAGAGGCAAAGATTTACAACATATCACAAGCTCTGGACTATTGTCAGAAGGCCATATTAAGTAATTAACTAACCACAATGAAGTAGCCATAGATCAGAGCCCGTGTAAGGACAACTAACATCACAGTCCCTCCTCTTTATTTCCCTTCTCTTTGCCTTCTCCAGGGTTCCACACACACCATGCACATCACAGCTGCTCAGATTTCTCCACTCACCTCCCCCCGCCCACAAAAAAGTCACAGCTGCATGAGTTCTTCCCTATTTCCCTACCCTTTACCAGTCATGCTGCCTGAACTTCCTTCCCCATTTTGTGTATTTCTCCCTCTTTGGGTGCTTTTATTCTTCTTCCTTATGTAGACCAATTTAACTTCTCATACCTACTACCATCAAGCGGATTCTGCTTTAATAATGCTACCCTACCAAGCTGAATAGAACTGCTCCATGGGTTTTCGGAGACTGCACGTCTTGATGGAAGTAGACGACTCCATCTTCATTCCTCCGCACACAGGGTGTGCTTGCATTGCCCATCTTATGGTTTGCAGCCCAGCATGCAGCTTACTGTGCAATGAGCATTCCTTCTCAAGTCAAGCTCACTGCCACTGAGGCAATGCTTACTCATGGTGACCCTGTGTGGCTTTCTACATGAATTTTAGTGGCCTGGAAAGCCCAGTCTTTCTGCGTTGGAGCTGCTGTTGGTCTAGAACTTATGATCATGCAAGTCACAACCCATCCAGGATACCCCCAGGTCTCCTAGCTTCTTCCTATACTTCTCCCCTCACCACTCCTCTGTCAGTCAGTTGTCCTGTGGTGGTTTGTATGTTGCTGTGATGCTGGAAGCTATGCCATTTGGTATTTCAAATTCCAACAGAATCACCCATAGTGGACAGGTTTCAGTAGAATTTCCAGCCTAAAATAGAATAGAAAGGTGTATCTGGTGATTTATTTCCAAAAAAAATTGTCCAGTGAAAACCTTATCATTGGGTGTAAGACATGATTTGAGAGAGTGTCAGAATGTGAGCCCTTCACGTGTGAAGGCACTATGATTGGGAAAGTGCTGCCTTCTCAAAGTAGACTTGACCTGAATGATATGATGGAGCAAAATATTTGGTAACTTTGTTTATCAATATAGCATGATTCAAAATAATAGAAACAGTTGGGGCTGAGCCCCAGTGGCGTAGTTGTTGAGGTCGGGACTGTGGCCCACGGGCTTGGCAGTTCAAATCCAGCAGCGGCTCTCCAGGAGCGAGGCTGGGTAGCTCCCACGACCACCAGAGGGCAGTGATGCCCCCCCAAAACAAACAGATAATAGAAACAGTTGTGAACGTTCATTAATGATCAATATTGAATGTATGAAGTATGAATCTAGGAAAATTGGAAGCCATCTGAAATGAAATGGGACATTTAAAGATAGTTATAGTAAACATTAGTGAGCTGAAGTATGGTGGTATTAGTCATTTTTAATCTGTCATATGTTGTACACTGCCAGGATTGAGACATTAAAGAGGACTAGTATTGCCTTCATTGTCAAAAAGAATATTTTAGGTTGTGACCTGAAGTACAACACTATCAGCGATAGAGTGATATCCATTTGGGGACAAGGTAGACTAGTTAACACAACTGTTATTCAAATTTATACACCAACCCCTAATGTCATATATGAAAAGTTTGAAGGTTTTTACTAATTTATGTAGTCTGAAATTAATTAAATATGCAATCAAGATACATTGACAATTACTGGTGATAAACATACATGTTAGAAACAAAAAACTAGCAGTAGCTAGAAAACATGGCTTTGTGAGACATGAGAAGCTGGAGATTGCATGATATAATTTTGCAAGTTCAATAACCTACTCCTTGCAAAGGCCTCATTTTTCAACAACATTCTATTGTACACTATACATGTGTACCTCACCAGTGTATCACACAGGATTAGACTTATTACATCTATGGGAAGACACTGTGGAGAAGCCCCATTGTGGAACAGAATATAAATTGCTCACGTGGCATTTAGGGACAATTTCAAGCATAGATTTGATGTATTGAACACTAATGATTAAAGACCAGATGAATTGTGGGGTGACATCAAAGACATCATGCACAAAGAAAGCAAAAGTTCAATACAAAATTTATCTTAGAAAAGATTCTAAAACTTGCTCTTGAATTTAGGGATGCCAAAGCAACTGGAACAAAATGATAAGGGCAGAAAAACTGAGCAGAAAGGAAGTGTCGAAGGACAGCCCGAGAAGATAAAGTAAAATATTTCAGTGAAAAGTGCAAGGAAGTGAAGTTAGAAAACAAGAAGGGCAGAAGACACTTAGCATTGTTCAAGTGAAAGCACTCAAGGAAAAAATCAAGCCCTAGTGGGACTACTGAAGGATTCTATGTACAAAGGGCTTGCAACATTTTTGCTTGTTGTCCCTGGGGCAGGAGGCACTTCAGGTCTGTAGATCTTAATTCCATAGGAAAGAATAGTTCCAGCTGGAGGCAGCACTGATTTCATTAACTGTTTAGAATGTTAAGAATGCCTCCTGGCCATTTAAGACTCCTTTGGATCAAGAGGAGTGTTACTTTATTAAGTGGTGAGATTGATTTTTATCACCAAAGGAAAAGTGGATTGATAGTACATAATGGAGGAAAAGAAGAATATGTTTGGAATCCAGAGATTCCTTAGTACTGACAAGCCCATCACTAAAGTAAGTGGTAAAGCTAATTTTGCTAGGACTGAGTTTTGACATGACAGGAATGAAGGCTTGGGTCACCCAGCCAGGCAAAGAACCATGGCCAGCTGAGGTGCTTGCAAAGGCCAAAGGGAATAAGGTAGTGCAATAAAGCAGTTCTAAATACTAGCTATGGCTAGATGGTCAGTTGCAGAAATGAGAACTGTATTATGAGTGTCTCCTCCATATACATACCCATCAACACTTTTTTGTTCATAGATATGTAAAATATAAGTGTGTTTTCAGTTGTATAATGTTAGGTGCAAATATGAGTTTACTATTGTCTTTGTTTGGAGAGTTTGTTTGGTTGAAGATGTGTACAGGTGCCAAGTTGACAACAGGTGGACTGTGATAGTAAAGTTATGTGTCAACCTGACTGGATCAGAATTCTCAATGATGTAGCAGTTAAGGCTTAGGAATCCCTCATGATGTTATATAACATAAGGCAATCAATTCTGTAATGGGATCTGCTGTGAGCATCCAATACTTTGTAAGAGGATTGGGGTGAAGCACACCCCCATTCATTATTCAGGTCATAACCCTGATGCAATTGAAAGGACGTTTTCTTGGCTGAGCCCCGGTGGCGTAGTGGTTGTGCGCGGGACTGCGGCCCCCTGGGATGGAGGTTCAATTCAGGCTCCCAGGAGCAAAGGCTGGGCCTCCTACTCCCACCACCTAAGGGCAGTGATGCCTAAAAGAAAAAGAAAAAAAAAAAAGAAAGGACGTTTTCTTGGGGTGTGAGTTAATTCCTACATAAGAGGAGATTGTGGTGAAGCTTTTTTGATTTTGTTATTTTGGCTGCGCCTGGATCCTATATTTGGCTCCTGGATCTTCAGTTCTTTAGATGTGAGCCAATGTCCTGCCCCACTGCCTGTTCATCTTGGAGCCAACCTACAGTCTGACCTACTGATTTTAGCTCCATTTGTTTCTCCAGTAACAAGTCTTACATGTTGACCTTAGATTGATCTGCCTCTGCAGCCTATGGTCTTCTCGCCAATCCTGGATTCATCACTCCCAAAGCTCTGTCAGTTAGGACAGGCCTCCAGCTTCACATCTGACGCATGGCCTTGGAAACGGACTAGGCTTACCTGCTTTGATAACTGTGTGAATCATTTATTTAATTTCAATTTATATAAATATCACTGTGTTTGCTTTTCTGGATACCTCGGCCTAACACAATAACACAGGCTACATCAAAGGAAGGTGGCAATCATACACAGAATCATTGTATCGAAATGAGTTCGTCAGTGATCAGCCATTTTTGGAGGTAGCAGCTAAAAAAGAAGAACCGTATGGAAGGAAGAAGTCCAAGATGCACTGAAGGCTTTGTTGAAAAACAAAGCTCCAGAATGGAAAGAAGAGCAAACTCATTGCCCCTGAGTTGACGCTCACCCACAGTGACTCCCATAGTGGGTTTCTGAGTCTGTGCATTTTTACAGAGCACTTAGTTCATTTTTCCCCCACAAAGCAGCTGGTGGGTTTGGACTGCGGACCTTTTAACATCACCGCCGTGGATCCCAAATGTTTGTGCAGAAATCAGAACCAGAGCTACTGCCGTCAAATTGATGACCACGCCTAGAGACCCCATCGCACTGAGTAGCATGGCTTATTCTCACCAGCCTGTAATCTTTATGGACACAGGATGGCAGACAATTCTCTTGCAGAGTCCCTGGGGGATGAGAACCATTTGGAGGACAGTTGGGCTCTTAACCCTGATGCCACCAGGGCTCCTTTGCTTGCCCAGAAATGACCATTTTAGACAAAACTTCTCTGACCTCCTCAAACTACAAACAAACCTCTTTTAATTGTTACTGATTCTACTTGCCATTTCCCCTCAAGACTCATGTTTCATTTAAAACACACTTATTTTTTTTGTATATAGTACATGTTTACTCTAAAAAATCTATACAGAGAAATTGTGAAAAAAGAAAGTTTATTCTATCAAACAGAGGTGGAATGCCAACACTTGGTATTTGGTGTTTATTCCTTCAGACTTTGTTCTATTGAAATACACACATAGATATGTGCTTGCATATGTGTATATACAACTATGTATATGTGAATATATATTTACAAAAGTGGGATTAAGCACATACTATTTATTAATTTTTGTGGGTCAGTGGTAGAGTTCTTCATTTCCATGCAAGGGACATCGGTTTGACTCCCAGTCAGTACACTTCATGCACAACCACACCTGCCAGTGGAGGCTGCTATGATGCTGAGCAGGTGTCCCTGGAGCTTCCGAGCTGAGATGGACTGGGAAGAATGTTCTGAGATCGCCTTCCAAAAACGCCCTCAGCTAATGAAAGCCCTCTGGCTC
This sequence comes from Nesogale talazaci, assembly GCA_004026705.1. Lineage (NCBI taxonomy): Eukaryota > Metazoa > Chordata > Mammalia > Afrosoricida > Tenrecidae > Nesogale > Nesogale talazaci. The sequence continues at coordinate 107,024 of PVJH01002200.1, read as the reverse complement.
ACAATGTAATGCTGTGGCATTATCCAGAAATCATGGGGATGGTGCAGAGGCAGGCATGGGACACTCTTGTAACTGCCATGAGCTGGAGGAAGCTAAGAACATGTACGCATTTACAAAAATGGGATTAAATGCACACTAAATTATGAACACTTCCTTCTTCCTAAATCAATAAATTTATTTACATCCTCGTAGTCAAGGGCTGCTTTGACCATAACTCTAACTCACACTTCTAGATTCTGCTGAGCAGCCAGTGGCTAAAACTCATTAAAGAGGGTATCCAGGTCTCCGAGGACCTCCTCAGGGAATGATGTTTGGGTGAAGGTTTTGGGCTAATTGTATAGACATGGAGTATTCAGTAAATGTGGACAAACTTGAAGAACCACCCACACTTTAGGGAATTTTTAAAACCAGACTTTCTGGGATGTATGCATCACTGCACAAAAATTTCTCATGACTTACAAGACCAAGAGGAAAACAGTGCTGTTTTTCATAAGCAGTCCAATCTCTTGGCTCCAGGAGCAGTAGTCAGGACACCTAATCCATAGAGCTGCACCCACGATCTCGAAGAACGCTAGATTCGGTGAGCTGATACAGCTGGACATTGGTGGGTCTGCTTGATGGCCAGGGCAGGCTATGGTGGAGAACCTGCAAGGTTTAAGCAATACTGAAAGTGTGGCTGAGACCTCTGGCATTTTTCATGGGAATGCCAGGCATTCTTAATAAGAATTCCAAGCATGCCAGGGGCTATTGCTCAGAGTGTGTGAATAAAGAGGAAAAAATAATTATCTTAGGGACTCTGCTTATTACAAGATACAGGCACTTGTTATCTTGTGTACTCTGATTATTAGATTAGGCAGGAACTCCTAGCCTAGAGGCTCCTTTATCTTCCCGGCCGAGTCTTGGAATTACTCAGTGGAAGCACATTAACTTGAAGTTAACCAAAGTTTTCTCCTTTGGTGGTCATTTGGGGGGATGCAGATGTGCTCACCAGCCTGCACGACTCCGTTCAGTGGTTTCTTTCTCACGCTTCATGTCACTTAGGAAACACAGGACTCAGTCAAATGTATGTATATCGATTCCCCTTTGTTTGTACAGATAAAACTTGGAAACTTAGAACTATATTGAGAGCTGTTCTTCGGTTCCAACTCGTAGCTACCTTGTGCACGGCAGAAGGAAACATTGCCCAGTCGGGCCCCAGCCTCACAATTGTTCCTCAGCCTCGGC